>CAUYRH010133725.1:0-12700 GCA_963574655.1 Perodicticus potto
CACACAGCACACTCACGCATACACGTGCACAGGCACACACCATACAGACACACCTGTGCATACAGCACACTCACGCATACACATGCAGAGGCACACACCATACAGATATGCCTGTGCACACAGCACACTCACGCATACACGTGCACACTCATACCCCATACAGACACACCTATGCACACAGCACACTCACACATACACGTGCACACTCATACCCCATACAGACACACCGGTGCACACAGCACACTCCACCAGACACGTGCACAGTCACACCCCATACAGACCCCCCTGTGCACACAGCACACTCACACATACACGTGCACACGCAGCTACACCAGGCCACACACACACGTATACACATTCACACACACAGTGCATGCACACATACACGTCAGACCACACATGCACACTCACATATAAACCCATAGGTGTGAACACACATGCACCCACACAGATACGCACACCAAACCATACATGCACACTCATGCATCTACTCGCATGATACACACTCACAAGTCCAGTCATACACAAGCATGAACACATCCACCACATGCGTGCACATGGATGCACGTTGGCACACAGAGGCAGCCACACACTTTCACACACAAGCACAACACACCACACACCCTACTGAGTCATGAGTAGGCAAGAAGGTGTCCATTGGTATGACCTGCACTGATGGTCATCCGTGAGGCTGAGGATTGGTGTGTGGACCCAGACGTCCTTCTTGTTCCCCTGTCCTGCAACCCCAGACCTACTTCATCAGAGCTGGGGCTGCTCCTGTCTTTGTGCTGAGCAGTGAAGTGAGGGGAGGGCAAATTAACAATGACCCTTTCCTAAGGAGAGGAATAGTTTCATGTCTGTCTGCGTAAAATATATTTGGAACAGCATCTTTCTAAAACCGAAAGCGTTTAGAATCTACAGTGGTGTGCTTGTGCGCTGCTCTGCTTGGTTCCTTGTGTAAAAGGCCTAGAGGTGTCGGCTTGCTGTTGGGTTAACCTTCAGCAGCTGCAGGGCGCTTGTGGTGAATGTGACTGGCCTGGCCTGGTGTAAACAGTGGCTGACCCCTCACAACGTGGAAGGTACTCCTCCTGACCCAGTGTCCACGTCTCTGATCGGCCCAGTGGACATTCCACCCTTTTAGCCAAATGCAAGATCATCGGCGATCATGAGTCCTCTGCAGACTAAGAATGACCTCAGATGTGCATTGAGGGCCACCCTCATCTTCACCTAGGGAACACTTTTTTCTCCTAGTTGGTAAATTTTTTATGTTAACTCCCATTTCCTCTGTCAAGCATGAAAACAAATTTCAAAAGTAACACATAGAGAAAAAACTGATTCTGAAGCGGTTTGAAACCTGCTACGCAGAAGAAAGTATTCTCACTGTCTGAAGATTCGATAAGATGTCCTTGTGTATATTCACAGGGTTTGCTTCAGAATGTCCACTTGGTTTTTGAAAATTCTGTGGAAGATCTTCTAACCAAGAAAGGTTGTCAGCAAGGCCAGGGAGGTAAGTGTGTTTTGAACAATGTATTTCATATTTCATTTCCTTCCTTGGAAGAATTTGTTTTCTATGTGGGATGTGTGTGTGTATGTGTATATGCTAATAAGGATTTAAGTAAAAATGTTTGAATGAGGCACCTTTGTTGCCTATGACATGTCTTTTAACTTAGCCATGTTGATGTCTGAAAAATGATAATTTGCTTGAATAATTAATTTTGATTAGATTTTAATAATCTGAAAACTTCTATTACATAAGTCAAGAAAAAAATGTGGCATTTTAACATGATTTTAAATATAAACAAGTTTTTCACTGTATTAATTTCAACATAGGAAAGCAACATAGGTATGTGTCAAAATGGATTTGTAGAAGTTTTCTTAGACTATTTAGAGTTGTTGATCTCATCATTTTATGGAAATCTATGTGACTTAAATTATTGGCGGCTAATCTCGCAGTCTCTGTTAGTTAGGAATTTGAATTGTATTTCTGAGTTTAATTTGCTGGCATTTAGTTTATAATGGTCACCATGCCAGGCTCTTAAAGTGCAGCATATCATTGAATCTTCAGCAACAGCTTACAGAGCCAGGTGTCTCCACGTCCCTCATTACACAGAGATAGGAGCCTCCACGTCCCTCATTACACAGAGACAGGCGCCGAGGTGCAAGAGGGTTTGCATGTTTACTCCCGTGAGCAATGATGTGGGCCCCTCTGGGTCTCACAGTGCCCAGCACGGGGCTCTCTTCTGCCCTGTGGTTCGCTTTGGTGCTTTACATTAAGGCCACTTCATTTCAGTTCTAAATATGACAAACACTAATTGTTCTTTTATGGGTCAACATGCAGGGATATGTAGGTAGGATTTGACATCTGCAACATAAAATTCCTATGTGGCCCAACAGTACTCTTCAGAAGTGTGTTTCAGATGTACACACTTGTGTGCGTTTCTCCACTAACACATACATACAAGTACTGCGTGTTGTCTCTGTATGGAGAAACTGTACTCTCCGTGTTCTGAGTCACAGAGCTGCCCCGCAGTTGGGGGCGGTTCAGTTAAACTGGAACCAGATGGTGATGGCCCATTGGTCAGGTTTTGTGATTAGTGGGTATCAGGTATCGTGATTAGGTGACACCAGCCTGCTGAGACAGCGCAGCCCCCAGCTCTATGTGAGTGGGCGCGACTGCGTGTGCTCACTCTCTCCCACCTGCCGTCTCAGCAGGGAGCGTCCTCAGGAATCTCTGAGCCTCCAACTGGAGAGTCTAGGCTCTTGGTCACAAGGTGTCTAGGTTCATGGTCACAAGTCAGTGATCCCTGGAGCTATTAAAAGTAGTCATTTAAAAATCACAGGAAGCTCTTAGACCTTCTCAGAATCAGATTTATACAGGAATTGCAATCTGTTATTTAAGTGTGGAATAAGTGCAATCTTTACATGTATATCTATTGATGCTTTGTCTTTAATGGTCGCTCATCAGTCAGCCCACTCCGAGCACTGGCTTCATGGGGGTCCGGTTTGAAAGCCTTCGCTCACAATAATTTCAGATATGCTCCTCTCCTGGTTATGTCAAACTTAGAGAAAATTGGTCTAATACGAACAGCTAGTTCACCAATTGGTGCTTGGTTATGGCATGGACTTTTTTCTCAAATTCTTTTAAAAAATTTCAAGATATTAGGGGGTACACATGTTCTGTTTTGCACAAATTGAGTCAAGGTTATAAGCACTGTAGCCAATAGGTGTGAATTTACAGATTCCCTCCTGCCCTCCCCCCCAGCTTCATTTTCACTGAGATTTATTTCCAACCATGCATGTAAGTGTAGACTGACCAGTTCCAGCCCGGTATTGACCACATGTGTCTGTTTCTCCATCTCTCTGATGTTTCACTCAGAACACTGGTTCTCAACCTTTCTAATGCTGCAGCCCTTTAATACAGTTCCTGTGGGTCGCAACCCACAGGTTGAGAACCGTTGTCTTAGACGAATGTTCTCCACTTCCATCCAGATTGCATGTTCTTTACAGCTGAGTAGTACTTCCTAGTGGGCAAAGACCATGTTTACTGTGTGTTAGAAATAAGGGCAGCCTGGTGAAGGCCCTGGGCATTATTGCTTCATTAGAGAATATTGGCGGAAACCTGGGGGATGTGGGCTGCTGGGAAGGTTATACTGTAAGGTCAAATGAGACTCAGGGCAGAAGCAGAGGTGAACCAACATCTGTGCGAGTTTTGGCTTAAGTACTAAAGGAATAAAAAGTAAATATCCTGAATAAGTTAAAGATTGTTTTTAAATAAATGAAAGTGAATACACAGAGTAAAACTCACTTAGAATCTATTTTAGCTGATCTCTCCCCCAGCCCCTCTCTCCCTCCCTCTCTCTCACCTTTCTTTCTCTCCTCCCTTCCTCTTTACATACACACATATGTATTTGTACAGCAGTTAGTATGTTGATATTTACATGGTTGCATATGGCTAGAGGTTAGTGCGAATTGCAACATGGCTTATAAACAAGCAATAAAAGCTCAGTAATGGAATGCCTGACAGAGCTGTAGGATTTACAAGTAGTAATGCAGCAGTAATGGAATGTCTGAAAAGAAACAGTGCATTTTAAACATGTGATGATCACCCTGGAGAGGAAGTTAGAGCGGGGTGTGAATGACAAGACGAACCTGAGCCCTCCGCCCGGCTGTGCCCACGTCAGCCTGCTGAGCTGAGGAGGAAGGCTCCATTTCTGGACGTGCCAAGATCGATTTGTAAATCACACGTCATACCCACACACTTCTCTCTAGCTAGGACTGCGGCGGACCTGTGCAATTTCTGGGTCTGTGAGAGGCAGGGTCCCCAGTGGCCCCAGGATTCCCAGCTGGTGGGCGCCTACCCCGCCCTTCAGGAAGGGCCCTGGGCCTGCGGAGACTTAGGCTAAGGCAGGGGAGGAGGCGGAGTCTTGAGGACGTCACCTGTCAGAGGGGAAGGGTGACTGGACAAGGAGGAAGGGTGTTTAGGGACCAAACCAGGGATCGTGAGGAGCTAAAGATATGAGGATGTGTTTTTGGAGAAACGGATTTAGGATGGGGAGTGTGACCCAGATACATGCATATAACCTGGCCTGTGCCCTGACAATGCACAGCTCTCAAATCCAGCACATTCCTGTCCCGGCGCCAGACCGCTGCTCTGCTCCTGTTTGAAAGCCCAGGTCTTACCCCCCGGTCCTGCATAATTTGACACGAGGCCACCCAGGAACCAGTGCAGTGAGCTCCTCGCCTGGGCACGGGGTGCGGCTCCAGGTGGGGTCGGCATGGCCTGCCTCTCACTGCCCCTGCTGTGTCCCCCAGCGGAGGTCAACGCCATCAGTGAGAACACAGAGACGCTGCACCTGAGCCCTCATGTCCGCACGGAGTACGTGGGCCCGAGCGCCGAGCAGCGGCCGCCGGTGTGTGAGCACTCCTGTGAGGAGCTGGAGAACATGGTCAACGAGCTCTCGGGGCTCCACGTCATCGTGAACCAGCTCAACGAGAACCTGAAAAGAGTGGTGGGTGCCTGGTGGCAGGGCTGGCTGAAGAGGGGCACCCTCCACTGCAGGGGCTTTGGGTGACCAGATGGGCAGTGGGTTCCATTTAAAAAGTCACTGCTCACGGTGGAGGGGTGTTGTGTCACATTCCTCAGGGATGTTACTAGGAAATTGGATAAAAATTAGGAGGTGTTCTGAACAAAAGTATGGGCTTTGGATATACAGTCTTCAAAATAAGATGAATTTTGAGAAATTCATCTTCTCAACAAAACACAGATTCATGTGCGTGCACACACACACAGACAGGAATAACTTTTAATTAGAGGACTGGATATGGAAGGGGCAGCCTGGATGGGAAGTGGTTCTGAGGCCGACACGAGGCGAACCTGTTTGCACCTGCTCGGTGTGTCCCAGGAGAGAAAAAGTGCCCAAGCTGATTAAAGCGGGAAACAGGACCTGCAGGTATTGGGACCCTCGCGGTCTTGTTGCCCTGCCTTGTCCAATGCCTGATCGAGGGGCAGTGAGTGACTGAGGGGCAGTGACTATAACTTACGCCCAGAAGACACAAAGTGGGTGAGGAGGGGAGAAGCATGGCCGGGAGTGTGGACGGCACTCCGGGAAAGGGGCTCCACTTCGGTCTTCTCCTGTCCCTGGGGCTGTTGTGGGGAGCGGCTCCCAGCAGGGGGGCTGAGAAGTTGCAACAGGACCTCATTAGTGCCCTGAATCCTGCCCTCCACCTCCCCATGGAAGGAGCCCTGGGTGTTATTCTGCTGCTGGCCCAGATGTGTTAGAATCATGATTTCCGTTTCTTTGGGACTGGCTGGAATGGGCATTGTGGAAGCAGAGGCAGAGGCCATGGGGAAGGGTACAGCACAGCTTCTAGAACTTTCCACCAGGGCTTTGACATTGGGGCAGTCCCAGGAAGCAGAAGCTATGGCAGCTCTCCCTGTCCACCTGCCCACAGACGTCCGTGGGGGGCCTGCCATTGTCTGAGGGTGGAATTATGGGGACTCAGGAAGTCGCTAGAGCTCTGCAGTGGGCGGTCCCCACAGGAGAAGTCTCGCACCCCGAGTGGGTGGGTCTGTCATGCTGCCCAGGGCATGTGGGCTGCTCCAGCACATCGCTGTTAACCCTGGTGTGATCAGAGACACCAAGCACCTCCCCTTCTGGGGAGTGACCTAGGGGCAGATATGGGCACATGGCCTGGCAGGTTCTCACCTCAGATTAGAAAGAGCTTCTAGGACCAGGCTACTAAACTTGATCGGGGGTTAAGGTAATTTGTGAACTCCCCAAAACTGCACAAAAAGTGAGAATGGGTTTGTCTATGCGCATTTTGTCCGTGACATCCAGCAGGTCTTCACAGGCTCTGAACCTCCCCTTGGGGGGAAGGAGCACACGTGATAAGTCTTGAGACTGCTTAGAATGAGGAAGACTTGATGCATTTTCATGTATTTGATTTTTTTTTAAAGTTTGCATCTTCTTCTCTAGCCTCTAACCCCAGGATAGCCAGAATTCTGCCTGGCAATTTCCCAGCTAGCACAGTATTAGATCAGCTGTTGTCATGTTTGAGAGCTAGGAGAAGGTTGTGTGCACCTGTGAGTTAATGTCAGTTTTAGCCTTGGTGGGCTGCTGCCCCTCAGGTCAGCTCTGCGACCTGGCCACACGCCCTGGCCAGGCATGTGAGGCATGCTTGGGTGGGCAGCAGTCAGGAGTGGAGACCTGTGTGAGGGGCTGTCTCGCCTTGGTGAGGCTCCACCATCTTCGTGCAGGAGCCCTTCAACCAAGAAGGAGCTTTCTCACCCACAGGCATGATGGCTGAGTGTGATGTGTCCTTGTTTATACTGATGGGTTTGTCTCGATTTTCTAGTCCAATGATAACCAGTTTCTCTGGGAGCTCATCGGTGGCCCTCCTAAGACAAGGAACATGTCCACTTGCTGGCAGGATGGCCGGTTCTTTGCAGAAAATGAGACCTGGGTGGTGGACAGCTGTACCACGTGTACCTGCAAGGTGAGATCCCGGAAATTCTGCACACTCGGGTCCGGGAAGACCTGATCATCTTGGCACTGCCCTGTAGGGATGTGTAAAAATGTGCTCAGACAGGTGAGGAGAACCGAGAGTGAGAGCCAGGAGAGGGCCGGTGAGCATAAACACAGCTCAACCCTTCTTTGTATGTAGAGAAAGCAGAATTCAGAGGGCCGAGGACCGGCCAGTGCTGCCAGGTGGTTAGAGACGGAGCTGGAATGGAGAAGCCAGACGTGGCCCCAGTTTGTCTTTAATGCCACCTGGTTCTGGCTGCATCTGAGGGCTCAGCGGAATCATTTGGGGGAAGTAAAAGTCACTATCGAAAGCTCTTGGACAGACGGTTCAGTGTCTCCTCATTTACACCCTTCTCCTGTCGGCCACAACGTGTGGGTGGCTTCTGCTGTTCTCACTGACTAGTGGAGGGAGAAAGGGACAAGACAGAGTCAGGAGCCATCGGGGGGGCCTGTTCATATCAAGCTCTGGGCTCTAGTGAGAGGAAAAGTGCCTTTGCTGTCACGTCCCCACGATGTCCATCTGTGGGACGGCCCTCTCCATAGCAGCCCTTGAGCTGAGGTCTGTTACTTGCAGTGAAGCTCTCTGAATACCTCTCTTTGGTTGTAGAAATTTAAAACCATCTGCCACCAAATCACTTGCCCTCCAGCGACCTGTGCCAACCCTTCCTTCGTGGACGGCGAGTGCTGCCCATCCTGCTTCCACTGTGAGTACCGCCAGCAGCCACAGGTCTCAGCTTGGGGGCCTTTCCTTCCCGTCTCTTGTTCCACTGACCAGTGGCCAGAATGGACATTGAAAGTCCTAGGAATTCAGGGGTCAGAGGGCCCCATCCTGCTGTGTCACTCTCAGAGAGTAGGCCCAGGGACCAGGCCTGGAGGGAAAGAGCCTGACTTTCCCACCCAGGGACAGCCCTTGGCCCCAATGCCAGCCCCAGGTCAGGGCGCACATAACTTAGACTGTGACTGCGGTTATCACGTCATCAGAGTGGCAGTGCTAGAAAGTAGCCAAGAGCCCCGGGCCCCTACCTGGGGAGTCCCTAGGTAATGGAAATACGCTCCGGGGCAGAAAGTGGTTTGGGGAGGAATGAGGCACAGGCTCTCAGCACATTCGGAGGCTCCTGCACCGTGAGGCTGGGCCCAGGCTGGGCCCCTGGCTGTGCTGCCAACTCCAAGTGGCCCCTGGTACCAAGGCTGTGGGCGGGGTGCTCAGGTGCCACGGAGGTCTCTGTGGCACTAACTGCGTGGTCTCGTCCCTGAATAAGCCAGGCACTGTCACAAACGTTCCAGATGTCCCCTGCCCCTGAGACCTGGGTATCATCCTTGGGATGCCAACCGCTGCCCTGTGACAGAAAACGGGTTTACAGATAAGCGTGGGCATTGCCGCCCTGTGATTTTGAACAAAGTGTGATTTTTTTCTGAGTTTCAGATACATTATCTGTAAACTGCAGAAAAATCCCCCAAACACAAGGTTGTCTGATGATTAATCAGCAGCCTGAGGTGTGATGGTGCCGGGTGGGTATTCCCGAGGTCGGGTGCTCCTAGCACAGTGTAAATACAGAGGAGAGAGCCTGGGAGCTGCGCGGCCCGGAGAGGCCTGAGTGCCCTTTCTCCTGCTCCCTGAACATCCCTCGCCACCCGCAGGGCGTGCTTTCCGCTGTCCCACTTAGGGGCTCTGATTGCCTGTAGGACTCACCACAGGGAACTGCCTTTTACTTCAGCTTATCTTAGTTTAAGTTATTTGGAAATACATTAAGTGACAATAATTGAAATGTTTCATTATCTTCTATAATTCAGCAAACAGGTTAAAAGGTAATTAAATCAAATCTCAGTAGCTTCAGTGAGACCCGCTGTAGACAGGACCCTTTTCTCTTTTCTGAGCTGAGGTGAACGTCTACAAACAGCTCTTCTGGACACACATGGGTGAAGCTGTCCTCCACACCCAGACAGAGGCTACTGTTCCTCTCACTCTTCCTTGGGACACCTGAGCACCACTCAGGTGGCAGACTTTGGGCACCAACAGCTGGGGTGCGGCTGGCCCTGGGTCCTTCTGACCCTGAGGCTGGCCCCCTGCTGTCTGCTCTGCTGTGCCGTGTCAGCAAGCAGGGCCTGAGGGCACCGCATTTGCTTCTTCTGGGCAGCATCGGACAGTGAGGAGGGCTGGTCTCCGTGGGCAGAGTGGACCGAGTGCTCCGTGACGTGTGGCTCCGGGACCCAGCAGAGAGGCCGCTCGTGTGACGTCACCAGCAACACCTGCTTGGGGCCGTCCATCCAGACACGGGCTTGCAGCCTGGGCAAATGTGACACCCGCAGTGAGTGCCCCCTGCCCGCGGGGTGGAATCGGGCTCTCTCAGCCATTAGGGATGTTTTGGGGACAGTGCTGATGGGGAGAGGGTCCTCTGTAGCTGTGAGACCCTGTTCAGTGAAGAAGGAAACGCCTGGAGGCTGGGCCCCTCGGGGGTGTGGCCTGCAACCCCAACCTCTCTGTGCTTTTCCTGTGTCAGTCCGGCAGGACGGCGGCTGGAGTCACTGGTCGCCTTGGTCTTCCTGCTCTGTGACCTGTGGGGTCGGCAACATCACGCGCATTCGTCTCTGCAACTCCCCTGTCCCCCAGATGGGGGGCAAGAACTGCAAAGGGAGTGGCCGGGAGACCAAAGCCTGCCAGGGCGTCCCGTGCCCAAGTAAGTGGCGGGACCCTGGGGCGGTGGGTGTGCAGGACACTCAGGGGAAGCAATTACAGTGAGAACAGGGTCCTGGTGCCAGGCCTGTCCCACCCAGCCCAGCCCAGCCCACCAGCCCATTACCAGGTCCCACCCTGGTGGCAGAAGGGGCCACCCTGGTTCTGCTCTTTCCTGGAACCACTGCTTGATCGATGCTGCTCACCTGTGCTCAGCGCTGACCTTGTCCAGGCGGTCCCTATTCCCTGCATGTCCCACACAGGCTGCACGTAGCCCACCGTCCACCCTCCGTCAGAGGGACACTAGGCAGAGCCATCTTGGGTCAGGGGCCTGAGGCCAGCAGGTGTCTGTGTCCTACAGCAGAAGTTGGTGCAAGGCCCCAGGGACTTACTAGGGAGACCGTGTGTGACATGTGCTGACAAGGAAAAAAAAAAAGTGGGAGCTGCCGCCACTGCTGAATCGTTCCCACAATTTGTGCAAATCTTTGATGCAATTCAATTTCACACGATGCTCAGAGTTGGGCCCCTCCCTATGGCATGGGCCACCTGGGGAAGAGTTATGAGCTTAGGTAGAAAAGTTTCCTATGAGGTGAAAACGCAGCCACACCTGTCCCCATCTGGTGGCCTGAGGGCCTTGGCGCCATCACACTCTGGCCACAGCTCAGTCTCCGAGAAAGAGGCCAATTTCTGCCACGTAGGCAGCGCAGCAGCTCTGTTCCCGTCTCAGGGATTGCGTTTCCGCCTGCGTGCCCTTCGCTGAGCCCCCCACTTGGCTCTCCCCGCAGTTGATGGCCGCTGGAGCCCCTGGTCCCCATGGTCAGCCTGCACCGTCACCTGCGCTGGTGGGATACGGGAGCGCACGAGGGTCTGCAACAGCCCCGAGCCGCAGCACGGGGGCAAGCCCTGCGTGGGGGACGTAACCGAGCGCCAGATGTGCAACAAGAGGAGCTGCCCGGTCGGTGGGTCTGCTGGACACTGGCCAGGGCGGGTCCGGGAAGACACTGGGCTTTATTCTGATGAAAGGCACCAGTGGGAAAAATGGAGCAGTAACATGTAAAGATAGCGCTTTAGAACCTGTGTTCCTATTCCCCGCATTTTCATGTAAAAAGAGAAGGGTGCAGCTGGGCGTCCATAGCTCAGTGGTGATGGCACCAGCCCCAGACTCTGGGGCTAGGCCTGCTAAACAAACAAACAAACAAAAAAAGAGCTGAGTGTTGTGGCCGGCGCCTAGAGTCCCAGCTACTCGGGAGGCTGAGCCAAGAGAATCGCTTAAGCCCAAGAGTTTGAGGTTGCTGTGAGCTGTGACGCCATGGCACTCTACTGAGGGTGACAAAGTAAGACTGTCTCAATAAAAAAAAAAGGAAGGGGGCAGTGTGGTCGGGGACCCTGAGTATTGGCGGGAGGGTCATGTGCTTTCCTTGCTGTGTCTTTCTGAACACGGATGGCATGTCTCAGCAGTGGTGGTTCAATGACCACCTGGGACTGCCCACGTGGGCATCACTGGAATGTCCCTAGTCACCCTGTGACACCAAGCAGTAGCGTTTGACAGGACAAGAGGTGCCATGTGCTGAGCTGGGCAGCAGCTGGGCACGGCAGGGCTTACTGTCCACTCCTCCCCAGATGGGTGTCTGTCCAACCCCTGCTTTCCCGGAGCCGCGTGCAGCAGCTTCCCTGATGGTTCCTGGTCCTGTGGCTCCTGCCCGGTGGGCTTCCTGGGCAACGGCACCCACTGTGAGGATCTGGACGAGGTGGGTGACCCCTCCCCCTGGGCGCTGGGGCCAGTGGAGGTAGGTGTGGTGCTCATGTCTGTGTGTCCTTGTAGTGTGCCTTGGTCCCCGACGTCTGCTTCCCCAGCGGCAAGGGTCCACGCTGCATCAACACTCAGCCTGGCTTCCACTGCCTGCCCTGCCCCCCACGCTACCGAGGGAGCCAGCCCAGCGGGGTCGGCCTGGAGGCTGCCAGCACAGACAAGCAAGTATGCGGAGCCCTTCCTGTGTGTTGTTAAAGGTCAGAAAGGGCCAGGTGAGCCCAGAAAAGTAGAAACAGATGAGGGGAGGAAGGGGCTTGTCTCAGGGAAGCTGGGAACCTACGGCTCCTCTGGTTCCACGCAGAGAACCCACGAGCAGCAGGGCCAGGGGTCTGTATGTGTCACCTTGTCCCCTGGTCAGCTGCAGGTGGGCTAGAGATGACAGTGCTGCTCACAGATCAGGCCTAGGAAACACACCCACTCGTAGCTTGCTGGCTGCCCTTCTACACGCGCCCCTAGGATGATGCCTGGCCAGGCGTGCTCCCTGCCTGTCAGTGACCCCTCTCCACGCAGGTGTGTGAGCCCGAGAACCCGTGCAAGGACAAGACGCACCGCTGCCACAGGCACGCAGAGTGTGTTTACCTGGGCCACTTCAGTGAGCCCATGTACAAGTGCGAGTGTCAGACAGGCTACGCTGGCGACGGGCTCATCTGCGGTGAGGACTCAGACCTGGACGGCTGGCCCAACCTCAACCTGGTCTGCGCCACCAACGCCACCTACCACTGTGTCAAGGTGAGGGCTCGGCAGCTGCATGTGGGCTGTGGGACTCCAGGCCCAGCATCAAGGTGAAGGGCATGGAGGCCGTATGTGGGTGGTGTGACCTCCAGGCCCAGTGTCAAGGTGAAGGGCATGGAGGCCATATGTGGGTAGTGTGACCTCCAGGCCCAGTGTCAAGGTGAAGGGCATGGAGGCTGTATATGGGTGGTATGACCTTCAGGCCCAGTGTCAAGGTAAGGGGCATGGAGGCCGTATGTGGGTGGTGTGACCTCTAGGCCCAGTGTCAAGGTGAAGGGCATGGAGGCCGTATGTGGGTGGTGTGACCTCCAGGCCCAGTGTCAAGGTGAAAGGCATGGAGGCTGTATGTGGGTGGTGTGACCTCCAGGCCCAGTGTCAAGGTAAGGGGCATGGAGGCCGTATGTGGGTGGTGTGACCTCTAGGCCCAGTGTCAAGGTGAAGGGCATGGAGGCCGTATGTGGG
>CAUYRH010133727.1:0-16798 GCA_963574655.1 Perodicticus potto
TTGTGGCGGGCGCCTGTAGTCCCAGCTACTTGGGAGGCGGAGGCAGGAGACTCACTTGAGCCCAGGAATTGGAGGTTGCTGTGAGCTGTGATGCCACAACACTCTATCCAGGGTGACAGCTTGAGGCTTTGTCTCAAAAAAAAAAAAAAAAAAAGTAATTTTATGATAATTGAAACAAAAAGATGTTTCTTTAAAAAATGACTATATACATTTAGATGTTAAGATATTGACTTTATTTGGGCTTATTGATTCATCAAATTCAGTAATTCTAAAGGAATACTTGAAATTTTAGGTATTTTATAAGAATTTGCACATTTCCTTTGCAAGTGATATAATACTTATTATGATAAAACAATTTTTTTTTGAGTCAGAGTCTCACTTTATCACCCTTGGTAGAGTGCTGTGGCATCTCAGCTCATAGAAACTTCCAACTCTTGGGTTTAAGAGATTCTCTTGCCTAGCCTCCTAAGTAGCTGGGACTACAGTCGCTGGCCACGACACCTGGCTATTTTTGTTGCAGTTATCACTGCTGTTTTAGCTGGCCGGGGCCAGCTTTGAACCTGCCACCCTTGGTATATGGGGCTGGCACCCTACCCACTGAGCCACAGGCGCCACTCTGATAAAACAATTTAATGATACTTCTCCCACTTTTACAATGTATACTACACAATCTTTCCTTAAAATCAGCACACTTGTTTGGAAGGTAAATGGTCTCAAGAGCTATCCCTCTAAATAATTGAAAGTGCTACTTTTCTTTGAGTAATCATGGTTAAATAATCTTATTACCTAATAGCTTTTTAAGTTCTCCCTAAGCTAATATTAATTTGCATATCTTTGATATTCTCTCAGAAAGCCACTGAATATGCTTTCTTTATGACTTAGGCCATTTTAATAATTCGTATTATCCAAAGGCTGCCTAATACCTTTATACATTTTGGTAACTTTGCATAATTATTTATGTTTAGTTAAAAATCACACTGCAAATTCCTACTACAGAATACAGGCTTTTAAATAAGTACATCCAGGCTGGGAGTGATAGCTTGTGCCTGTAATCCTAGCACTCTGGGACGCCAAGGCAGGAGGATCACTTCAGCTCAGGAGACTGAGACCAGCCTGATCAAGAGTAAGACCCCCGGCTGGGCACCTGTGGCTCAAGCAGCTAAAGCGCCAGCCACACACACCTGAGCTGGCGGGTGTGAGTCCAGCCCGGCCCGCCAAACAACAATGATGGCTGCAACCAAAAAATACCTGGGTGTTGTGGCAGGCGCTTGTAATCCCAGCTACTTGGGAGGCAGAGGCAGGAGAATCACTTGAGCCCAAGAGTTGGAGGTTGCTATGAGCTGTGATGCCACGCCACTCTACCCAGGGTGACAGCTTGAGGCTCTTTCTCAAAAAAAAAAAAAAAAGAGTAAGACCCCCATCTCTACTAAAAATAGAAAAATTAGCTGGCCAGTGTGTCGGGCACCTGTAGTTCCAGGTACTTGGGAAGCTGAAGCAGTAGGATCGTTTGAACCCAGAAGTTTGAGGTTGCTGTGAGCTAGGCTGATGCCATGGCACTGTAGCCCGGGCAACAGAGTGAGACTCTGTCTCAGAATTCTTTATTTATGATTTCATAATGTTTGAAGTAGCATTCTTTTTAAAAAATAAAATGAAAATGTACCTTTGTTTTTAATGCTTCTTATACAGCAATGATATAAAAAATTGACACAGCATTCAGGTTAAATTAATAGACTTTGTTATCATGACCCAAACTGTTCTTACTTCCCTGTGACTTCATAGCCACCATGGAGGCAGCCCAAAGGAGCTTAAGTAAACACTTTTAGATTACATAACGCATCTCTGAAGGAGGAACAGCCTCAACAAGACTCTGCTATGAGGTTTTCACAAATGTTGTTTTTCTGCATGCCAGAACGCTGTCTTAATCTATAGAATGTCTTCAAAATAAACCTGAAAGTCAATTCAAGGAGGCCGGTCTGTTTCAAGACATCTCAAATGAAGAAAGGGTATCAGAAGTTATTTCAAAGTAATCATCTAGTTAGTGTTTACTTTTTTTATTTTCTTTTATTTTTTCACCTCATAAACCTGAGAATTTAGTAGCATTTTGGAAAGTGCTGTAGTGAAACTGGTAGGTTGAGAAATAAGTTCAATAAAGACAATATGATATTTCTAGCTAACAGCAAGAAATAAATATCTTTTTGTTAAGTAAAATAATTTGGGTCCTTCTTTATGTTACTTTTCTTCACCTTCTTCACCTTTTTGCATGTGGTGTATTCAAAAAAATTTATTTTTAAAAGAAATAGTGCCAAAGTCAATAAAAACATATTTCTTCAATATTTGGGCAAGGCTCTATGTTAAGAATCATGGACAGGGCAAAGGATCACAAGTCCTTGGGGTAGCAAAGTTATTAATCTGAATATATGGGCAAAAAGTCAAGTTTACAAAACTAAAATTACAGAAAGAGACATCTTCATCAGATTGACAAAGATGGAAAATACGTGCTAATAACCAGTGTTGCTAAGAGTGCAGTAAAACTTAGTCTTGTCTGTGTATCCCCTTGTCAGAGTCTTAAAAATGTACACATTTTTGATACAGTTCTACTGATGGGAACCAATCTGAGGGAAATAATCAGATATGAAGTTCAAGAGTAAAGTGTGTATAGAGAGGAAACAATCTGAATATTCAACTATAGGGAAGTGGGTAAATTATGGTGTAATCAGTCTAACAGAATAGCATGCAACCATTAAAAAATTTAATGTCGCAGAAAAATGCTAATATTTAATGTACACAGATTTTTAGGTTATAGGACTATTCTTCCTCATTTATTTAAAAATGTATACGGAGAAAAAAGATGGAAAGAAATAAGAACTACACCAAAATGTTTTATGTGCTTATGGTCATTTTTACCTTCTGTTTTCTAAAATAAGCACGTATTATTTTAACAATCATAAAAAAATCATTAAAATTAATATTTCCTTCCAAATATTTTCAATCAACATATAATCTCGCAGCACATGAATTTTAATAAATTAACAATTACTTTTAATTTTCATAAGTAATTTTTCATTTTACATAATTATAATAGTATATTCCATGAATAATATTTGCTTACTAAAATTAAATTACATAATTTATAGATAAGTACAGAGTATTATATGAAGGGTTTAATTTGATGTTTTAAATTTCGGTGGAAAATTGATGGTAGAGTCATAAATCCATCTGCAGAGTTTTTGTACATGGCTGGATCTATTTTATAAGTTTTATAATAGTATTTTTAAACTTTTTATTTTTATGTTTTTTTTTTGCAGTTTTTGGCCGGGGCTGGGTTTGAACCCACTACCTCTGACATATGGGTTGGCGCCCTACTCCTTTGAGCCACAGGTGCTTTCCTTAAATTTTGTATTTATTTTATTTTATCTGTTTATTTATTTATTTATTTTAGAGACAGAGTCTCACTTTGTTGCCCTTGGTAGAGTGCTGTGGAGTCACAGCTCACAGCAACCTCCAACTCCTGGGCTCAGGCAATTCTCTTGCCTCAGCTTCCCAAGTAGCTGAGACCACAGGTGCCTGCCATAAACTTTTTATTTTTAATTGTGGGAAAACACATATAATTTACCATGAAGATGTACAGTTCAATAGTGTTAAGTATATTCACATATGCATAATAGTATTTTTCTGGATAATGCCTTTATTGGTTTTATAAAAACAATACATGTTCCTTTGTAAGTAATTCCAACAATATAGAAAGTTAAAGGAAAGTTTTAAAATCTCCTCAGATCCCACATCTTACCATCAATATTAAATGAATATTCTGTTAGGCATATTTCAAAGCATTTATGTAAATAATCTTATTTAAGATGAGAACATCATATTACTTTTATTAATTTATTTCTTTTTTTGTTTTTTTTTGCAGTTTGGGTTTGAACCCACCATCTCTGGTATATGGGACAGGCGCCCTAGTCTTTTGAGCCACAGGCACCACCCTATTTCATTTTATTTGTATCATATTACTTTTTTTAAAAAGTGTTGTATTTAAAATTATTTGAGACCAGATTCCTTGGCTCATGACTGTAATCTTAGTATATTGGGAGGCCATGAGTTGGGGACCAGCCTAAGCAAGAATGAAACCCTGTTTCTACAAAAAAAAAAAAAAAGAAGAAGAAGAAGAACAAAAATCAGAGAGGCATGGTGGCTTGTGCCTGTAGCCCCACATGCTTAGGAGACTGAGGCAGGAGGATCACTTCAGCTCAGGAGTTTGATTTTAGTGAGCTATGCTGATGCCACTGCACTGTAGTCCAGGAGACAGAGTAAGACCCTGTCTCAGAAAAAGTAAATAAATAAAATAAAATTATTTGAGTTTGGTAGCAGTAAAAGAAACTGAAGGAATTGCTAAGCTTTTAAGAAAATGTTTCTTTGCCATAAGATGGATTAGTTCCTCTCAAATACCCAAGGTTTAAAAATTAAGACTTTGGAGATTTTTTTATCTGTTATGTTTCAAATTCAGAAATGCCAACAGATTCTTCTGCCATTAAAAATATTTTTTATTGGATATGCTATTATTTTTACAAAGTCAAGTTATATTTCTGTTTTGTAACCTTCATTTTTTTGGTTATCTGGTCTGTTCTGTATTTAAAACTTCAGTGCTGGGGGACGCCTGTGGCTCAAAGGAGTAGGGTGCCAGCCCCATATGCTGGAGGTGGCGGGTTCAAACCCAGCACCAGCCAAAAACCGCAAAAAAAAAAAAAAAAAAACCAAAACTCTCAGTGCCCACCTCATGCCTTGGTTCCCCATATTCTACTTGTTACTTTTGATTCATCATTTAGTCATCTGTTCTTAACTAAGAAGTCTTTTTTCTATATGACTCATAGACACTGTATTTGCCTTTTTGATAATTCTTGAATAATACTTATTTAGATGCATGTATAATAGTTCTGGGTTGTGCTGGCTTTGCCTTAAAACTGTGCAGACATTTTTTCTTTGTTTTCTGGCTTTGCATATTGCTTAGAGGAAATGTGAGGCCAGCACGATTTCCACCATTTCCTCCATCTTGTAAGTGATTTAGTTTTCTACCTAGAGATTTGGAACTTTTTCCTTCATTCTTTTTTTTCTCGTTTTTCTTTTCTTTCCTTCTTTCTTTCTTTCTTTTTGAGACAGAGTTTTGCTTGATTGCCCAGGATGGAATCTAGTGGCATGACATGGCTCATTGTAACCTCAAATTTGGGCTCACGTGATCCTCCTGCCTTGGCCTTCCAAAGCACTGGGATTATAGGCATGAACTTTTGCACCCAGCCTCTTCATTCTTTAGGTCAATAGCTCAATCAGGATGTGCCTCAGTATTGAATATTTTGTTCTGCAGATTCAGTTCTTTCACTGTTTTGTAAAAATTCTCTTGCATCTTGAAGTGCCTTTTCTGATGCCATTGTTGCGTTATATACCTATGGAAATGAATCAGCCTATTTCATCTCAGCCTATTTCATTATTTCATCTCTTTCTCATTTCCATATTACGTTCTTTCTAATTATTTTGGTCTGCTTTTCTTTTGTATTCATTGTCATGTATTAATTTCTGCAATTTCTTAAATTTGTTTGTTATCTAGAATTTATTGACAATTCACTGCATATGCCAGCCACCAGTGGTAAATATAATCACATCCCTGACTTTATGAAGCTTACATTTTAGTTAGGATGGGAAAGAGAGAATTAAACTGAAAACATATTGTTAAGGAGTAATAATAAGAAATCCAGGGCGGCGCCTGTGGCTCAAAGGAGTGGGGCGCTGACCCCATATGCTGGAGGTGGTAAGTTCAAACCCAACCCCAGCCAAAAACTGAAAAAAAAAAAAAAAAAGAAAAGAAAAGAAAGAAATCCAGAATCGGAGGGAGGAAGAAAGAGGAAGGGAGCAAGCATTTTAGATAGAGTGGTTAGAGCAGGCCTCTCTCAGAGGACATTTGAGAAAAGGTAAGACCCTAGAGCAGCAACAAGCTAGAGAAAGGCCTGGGTGACCAAAAATAAAGAAGAGCAAATAGGGGGAGCAGAGAGTGATCACAGACAAAGGAGTAGCAGGAAAAGGAGGGGAGATCAGACTAGGGAAACGGACAGTCTCCCGGACAGGCCACAAAAAGAGTTGTGGGCCCCAGGGAAAGGTTTAACTTTTGCTCTAAGTGTGACAAGGAGGAGGCAGGTCCTTCAGGGTGGGGAACTGGCAGTGATTGCATTATTGTACACCGCTATGATTTAATAAAAAAAGAAAAAGAAATGTGGCCTTCCGCGTCCTTCAGGGTGGCCATTTGATTGAATCCAAATTTTGCAAAACAGTCTTTTTATTAAGGGGTGCAGCAGAGAAAGATGAAGGTTTCTTGCCTCCCTTGGTGCTTAAAAAAGAAATCTTGAAATCAGAAGACCACAAGGCTCCCTAGTCTGACAAGGACTCACTCTGGCCGCTGCTAAGTATTTCCAGAGCAATCACTGAGTGTGAGAGATTGGTGAGAGAGTGAGCCGGGGACGCAGCCACTGCCCCTGGTACTGGGCAGGCTCAGGAGAAGAGCAAGTTATTAGAGTGTCAGTAGCTAGGAGAAGGGTCTGGGCTGAGCTGGAACCTTGACCTCGGAGGAGGAAGTGCTGTCTTTTTGTTACTGGTACCTCTGAGAGGTGTGTCGGAGCCAGTTCTGGGAGACTGGAAAGGAGTTGAAGGTTGGAGCTCACTAGCACTGTCGGGGTGAACGTCCGTAAAGGGACAAGAAGAAGGAGCAAGTTCTGTTCCCGTTTTTTTGACTTTTAGTCTTCTCCTAATGCCTCTTTTTGATAGAACATAGCAGAAATTCACCTGGCAAAGTAGAAATATAGTTGGCAGAGCCCCAGTCCCAGTATCACACAGCACTGCATTGCTGAGGTCTATTGCGGAGAGATAATAGCTTAATAACTGGGACAAAGAAGAATGAAGAATGATTTCTAGGTTTTTGCCCTTAGCAACTGGGTGAAAATTATACTATTTATTGACACGGGGGAAGACTTAGGGAGAAATAAATTGTGGAAGATGAGAAAAATCAAGAGATTTATTTTAAATGTGCCAACTCTGAGGTCCTTGTTAGATATCCGAGTAAAGTCGTTGGACAAGAGTTGAATGAGTCCAGGGCTTATCAGAGGTATCAGAGATAGAATGTAAATTTTAGGAGCCCTAACACTGTAGGCAATATTTAACACCGAGAGAATTGAGAAGGTGACCTCAGTGGGAAAATGAATGTTGATGAGGAGAGTGAGGAATAAGCCTGGGGGCTCCCAAACGTTTGGAAAGAGGAACATGTTTAGGCAAGAAGATAGTTGGTGATCTCAAGAGCAATTTAGGTGATCGTGTGGAGACAACATTCTTAATAGGAATGCATTCCAGGAGGCAGGACACAATTATAAGAGGGTTTATACCTAAGAAATGCAATCAATGTAACCTGGTTCTTCGTACCCTCAATGAACCCCCAACCAAAAAAAGGAATGCATTCAAGAATAACCTAAGGTAAGGAAGTGGAGGCTGGAAGACAGTCTTTTTGAAGAGCTTTGGTATAAAGGGGCTCCTATTCCCTTAGTAAGCAGAGAGGAATATGGGGTCAAGGGGTCATGAAGAGGGAAAAATTGAAGATGCAGGAAAAGAAGAGAGTAATCACAGGAACAAAATCTTTGAATATGCAAGAAAAGGTGGTATCAAGGGTACAGTAGAGGGGCTTGCCTTAGATGGGACCCTCCTAACAGGAGGAAAGTATATATGAGTACAGATGAAGGCAGGCTGGTAGATTTGATGTGGGACAACGAGTTCTTCTTGGGACAACTTGTACTTATGAACAAAACAAGAGTTTGAAGTGAGGTATGGGAGATTTAGGAGAGAAGAGATGATGTAATCATTTTGGGGAAGGGGAATGAACCGACTATTGAGTGGTCTTTCTTCTTGGTGAGAATTTGATTTCCAGCTATGTCTATTTTGTGTCTGGCAGTCCTAAGTTTATTTTGAAATAATAGTGCCATTTTGGCCTCTGTTGCCTTAGCTTATGGAGACTCTTTTTTTTTTTTTTCTGGTTGCTTCTAGTAATGTTTTTAAAAGTCTTTACTGTTTATTTTTCTTATTTTGTAAAGTATCTTAGGAGATTTCGTGGTCTTCTTTCACTCCATTTTTTTTTTCTGAAAGTCTACAATAATGTTTTTAAATGGACTACACGTCATATTTTTTCAGATCCTATGTATAGAAATATAATAGTAGTCACGGAAGTATTACATATTTTTGTAATAGCCACCTTTTAATGAATGCTAAAAGCCAAGTTCTGTACTAGGCACTTTACATCGTGGCCTTTGAAACTTCAAACAACCCTACAAGGTAATTTGCCAGTTACTTCTTCAAGAAATCTTTTTTAGTTGTGATGTCTGATCACAGAATCTTACCTGAAGCTCATAGCTGGCCAAAATAAACAAGGTAAGAACAAATTTTTCTCTTTTGTGTTTGTAAAAAATTAGCATTTAAGAGACTATTCTTAAAAATAATAGTTTTCCTGGCGGTGCCTGTGGCCCTGTATGCTGGAGATGGCAGGTTCAAACCCAGCCCCAGCCCAAAACTGCAAATAACAATAATAATAATAATGATGATGATTGTTTTCCAAAGTATGGGGCTGGCTTGTGATATCATAATATTAAACCATTGGAGGGAGAGTTGTTAACTAACATACTCAAGGAACTTGGTGAATTGACCATCTCCATTGTCAACTAACATACTGAAGCCTGCTATGTCAAAATACTTGGCATAGTCTTTTTTTTTTTTTTTTTGTAGAGACAGAGTCTCACTTTATTGCCCTCGGTAGAGTGCCGTGGTGTCACACAGCTCACAGCAACCTCCAACTCCTGGGCTTAGGCGATTCTCTTGCCTCAACCTCCCAAGTAGCTGGGACTACAGGCGCCCACCACAACACCCGGCTATTTTTCTGTTTTGCAGTTCAGCTGAGGCCGGGTTTGAACCCGCCACCTTCGGTATATGGGGCCGGCGCCCTACTCACTGAGCCACAGGCACCGCCCACTTGGCGTATTCTTAAACCACTATAATTTCACAAGTTATTGAACATGTACAAGATTTTTCGAAATTCCATTATTTGTATTTAAATAGCATTAACATTGTTTTCTTGGTCAATAATGTTTGTACACATACAAATGTATTCAGATGCACGTAAACATCTGTATGTATACTGAGGTAATCCTGAAAATAGACCATTAGGACGTAAACACATATCTGCAAAGGCAGGACATAGTAAGTGAAGAAAATGTTGAAAATATGTTGAAAGAAAGAATACTTTTAAAAGGACAGCAGGAAAAAATAACCAATAATTGCTTTATCTCGAGGCACCACGTAGTTCCTGCAGTTATATGAGCTGAGAACGCGTAAATTGCTTGCTGGTGTACCTTGTCTTTTTACATAACGACGTATCATAAACGGTTCAAGTTATTTAAACTCTTCAAAAGCATTTTCGTTGGTTGCGTGATATTCTTTGTCTGAAGTACTATTTCCCGAAATGGTTATTTATTTTCTTTGCTTTCTTATAGATAATGTTGCTATGGGCTTTTATGCACCTATCTATTTTCCTAAATTAGGATAAATTCTCAGAAATAGCCTAAAAGGTAAACATTTTTAAGCTTATCTGGTAAAAATTTAAATTCTTTTTAATCCTGTACATTAAATTAAATTAAATTCTCTTTTAATTCTGTACATACTTTTACAATGAAAATCAATTTAAAGAGAAAAATGTATGTGGACTACCTTTGGAAACAGAGATTAGTGTTTAAATTTAGTCCTTAATAAAATGAGAGAGTCAAAGAAAGTATTCTGTTACAGTGCCATTCTGAAAACTGGAAAACTTAATAGTTTTAGCCTGATTTTTGCATACAGAAATAATACATTATGTATATAGATTTTATATGACCACATTTACGTATTATGGACACTGTTTTCTTTCAAAGTGATGTTTTAAATTGTAAACAGACTCTGTTTAATTAGAGAAATGTTGGAACCACAGAGAAGTTATTGTCACCTATAATCTCACCAGCCTGACAAAAACCAATGTTCACACTCATATGTTCCCTTCCTACATTTAAGATATAAAGTCACTAAATGTTACATAGCTGGCCATAAAGTTCGCGTGCCATTTTAAATTGCATACTGACCATTTTTCAATGTTACCGAATATTTCTGGAAACATGCTTTTAAATCTGTATAGCATTCCAACATACAAATATACCACAATTTATTTATCCATCTCATTAGACTCAACATTTAGATCATTCCCCAATTTTTGCAATTACATAAACATATTTTAAAATCCGTACCTGTCATTAACTAGCACTCAAAATATTATTGTTGACTTCCTCATCTATCTTATTGCTTTTGTGGAAACACAAAATTGTTGTAATTCCTCCTTCTCATTTACTCCAGCCTAGGCATGGCTTTTTCTCAACATAAAAACTACACTCTGGACAATGTTATAGAGCTTGTCCTTTCTCCTTTCTAAAACAGTATCATCCCTGAGTGAGGTCTGTACTTCTGTAGCTCTCCGGCAGTAAAAGAATGTGAACTAAAGCCAATTCCATGCCTGCATGAAGTCTGGATATTGTATATTTTAACTTGAACCAAAGCCGAAATCCATAAGCTTAAAATCCCACGAGCAAACAGGCTAAGAATTATTTCTGTTAGCTATTCCCAAAATGTGATTTAGCTCTCCATATCTATATATAGGCAGAGACAGATAGAGAGTATTGACTGTTACTTAGGTAATTTTGCCGTGATCCTGAACTTGCTATGAGTAGTTTTTACATCGAAATATTAGGGAATAACTATACAAGTACAGTTAGGAGAAGTAAAATTCAAGGTTTTTACTGGTAAATTCAGTTTCATAACTACATAATCTACTCTCTGGTTTATTACTTACGTTATTTCAATAGTTGTCACCTTCTGTATTAGCTTTGATACTTTTCTACCAACTGAGTGAAGTATAGAAATCAGAGAGGTGACACCTGCTTTAAAATTACTCTACAAGGGGCGGCACCTGTGGCTCAAAGGAGTAGGGTGCCGGCCCCATATGCCGGAGGTGGTGGGTTCGAACCCAGCCCTGGCCAAAAACTGTAAAAAAAAAAAAAATTACTCTACAAAAATCTTAAGTGAGTTAAAAATCTTTTCAACTGAATAGCTTTTTGGGAGGAAGAAGTTATTACCTTTAGTGTGCCTGCTTTTAGTGAGAGTTAAATATATTTTCAAAACTTTAATTTACCGTAAAGTACCTCTATAAAATCTATTAAGAATCTGTAGGAACACTCGTGTTAAGACTTATTTCTACCAGAAGGTGTGGACATTGTGGTCATAGATGGTAGAAAGGAAACTCTTGAGGTCATATAATCCAGTTGTCATTTTACAGATGAGGAAAGTGAAGTCCAGATACGTTTGGCAAAATATCTTCCCTACTCAGCAGTAAGCTTTGGTTTGGGGAGAAAGGGAGGGGCCTCCTAACACCATTGTGGTCTACCTAGTACCTGCCAGTGTGTAAAAGGTTATAGGGAGAATAATTAGCCATCACCGTTCAGCAAATTCAAGGGATCTGATTTGGATCCTAAGTATTTCATTTCCCCTTCAGAACTGTGTTGAATGATCCAGTCTGCCTTTCTCTGTTACCCCAGACACGAAAGGCCAGTGCCTCTACACAAATTGATGCTCATCGCATTAAAACCCATGAGAGAAGCTGGAGCTAGTCTGGCAGAGCTGCAGCGTTGCCCTGCTCCTGTGAGGAACACTGGGACACTCCCTCAGGCGGGCAGGTCTGTGGCCACCCGAGCAGCTGGGCTTCAGGGAACCTGTCTGCAGACACTGCATTGTAAGTGGTGCCCACAGGAGTTGTGAGTAGTGGGGACGCTGGGTCTCTGTTTTATATATCGAATTACTGATAATTTGGGTAGGCTAAAGGCCATAGTAGATTAACCCCAGAAAGTACACTGGCTCAAATTTGTTCACTGTTAAAGTCAACAAGTAGCTCAACACTTACTTTCCGAAGCCTTTTTGTCCCCAGGCTTTTAGTACTAGGTACGAGGTGTCTCTGGAGGGGTTGGCTCTATTTCAAAGTGTTGGGAGTGTTTTAGGGAAGGATGCTCAAAGTAGTGAACCCCACTTCCATTCTCATCTCACTGGCTAGAGTTCGGTCACATGCCACACCTAAATAACGGTGACGGAAGCTAGGAAATGAAGCTGTCCGTGGATTTTGATGTCTAGCGAACAGTCACTGCTCACTTGGGTGCTCCCCTGCCTCCCCCACAAGTTCTGAAGTGGGTACCAAAAAATAAAATAACTCTTACAGTTACGTTTCAGATAGAGTCATAGTGAAAGAAAGAGACTTTACGTTCACTTTTACCCCCCTTCCCTCCTTTAGGCAGAATTGTTAACTGATGCACCCCAGGAGTCAACTCGCAACTGAAATCTCAAAATGAGGGAAAATGCAGATTTTTATAGTAATGGAGTTTGGCTTGATGTTCTTATTCCATTAACTAGCCAAATTCAGAACTCAGACTTTCGTCTCCTTGTCTGTTTCGGAAGTTATACTAGTATTAAGTGATGTTTGAAAAATATTGAACATTTTAGGCAACAAAGATAGCAGTTCCACAAATGAAGACAGGAGTAAGCTGAGTGCCTTTGTTTTCCTCTGGTTTAAGTTTCATAATCTTCAAACTGTTCTGCCTTATTCAGAGTTTAACAGAAGCACCGCATGGCCACACATCTGAGATCACAAACAGAAAATGTGCTACATAAATGTCAGTAAAGCTGAAACGCAACTCTATAGTCTTACGTTTTTCTTCCCCCGGTATTTTCATGCTAATGTGTGACTCCATGTGTAAGTGGAATGAGTGAGGAAGGCAAACAGGTTATTACGGGATCAGTTTTCTTTGGCAACTTAACACTTCAGGGCGTGAGGGAAACCTGAGAACAACCTGATACTGCGAACTTCCATGGAGAAGGGAAAGGAAAAGTCAAGAAGTTGCTCTTTTTTTTTTTTGGCCAGAGCCAAGTTCAAACCTGCCACCTCCGGTATAGGGGCCGGCGCCCTACTCCTTGAGCCACAGGCGCCACCCTGAGAAGTTGCTCCTAATTTGGCATCATTAGAAATTGCTTTTTTGTATAGGTTGACCAAATTTTTTGTTTCCAGAAGACAGTATGGGTAGCGGAAGAGACCAGAGAGTGAATGACTCTTGGCAGTCCCTGGTCAACTTACGGAGGTTCTACTGTATTTGAAAATCAACTCTAGATAGCAGTTATCCTCTGACACCTTGGCAATTCCTTGGATGTGCTTCCGCTGTGAATTCCTTCATGACACAACTAAGTACTGCGAAATCCAGGTCATTACCTCTGTTTTCTCTCTGTGAAGAAGAAAATGGGGTTCTTCCAATAGTAAATTATTAATATTTTCTATATAACACCATCCCAGGAAAAGATTCAAATTGACCAGTCTAGAATTTTTTTTTTTATTCAAAGGGTAGGGTTTTTGGTTTTTTGGTTTTTTTTTTTTTTGTAGAGACAGAGTCTCACTTTATCACCCTCAGTAGAGTGCTGTGGAGTCACAGCTCTCAGCAACCTCCAGCTCTTGGGCTTAGGCGATTCTCTTGCCTCAGCCTCCCGAGTAGCTGGGACTACAGGCGACTGCCACCATGCCCGGCTATTTTTTGATGCAGTTTGGCCGGGGCCGGGTTTGAACCCGCCACCCTCGGTATATGGGGCCGGCGCCCTACTCGCTGAGCCACAGGCGCCGCCCCCAGTCTAGAATTTTTATATTACTTTAATTATTTCTGGAGAAATGTTACCAACCCATAGCTGGTTCTATAAGCTTAAAAGGTTTTTCTTTAGAAAACTGTTTGTCTTCTTAGTTGGATCTTAAACTGGACATTGAAGGAATGATTTAGTCAAAGTCACACACTATAGGAGTAAACTAATAAAAAATAGAGCCTGTGTATCTCTACTCCCTTAAAAGACCAGGGACCCAGAGAATATGTCTTAAAAGACAAGGCTGTTGGTCACCTGCCTATTTTTCTACAGCACGCAAGGCTCTTCGGATGGCACATCTTATATATAATATTGAATTAGTACCTTTCAATTGAAAATACAACATGTCAGCTCGGCACCTGTGGCTAAACAGGCTAAGGCGCCAGCCAAGTACACCTGAGCTGGCGGGTTTGAATCCAGTCCGGGCCCGCCAAACAACAATGACAGCTGCAACCAAAAAAGCTGGGTGTTGTGGCGGATGCTGTGGTCCCAGCTACTTGGGAGACGGAGGCAAGAGACTCACTTGAGCCCAGGAGTTGGAGGTTGCTGTGAGCTGTGATGCCACAGCACTTTATCCAGGGTGACAGCTTGAGGCTCTGTCTCAAAAAAAAAAAAAGAAAGAAAGAAAAAGAAAATACAACATGTAAAGAAAAGATACGGGGCTATGTGAAAAGTAACATATGGGTATATTAATGAAGTGCAAAGTATAAATAATTGTTAAGGAGATGTGGAAATGCAGTGATTTGAAACTTCCTTTATAGGCTGGGTACAGTGGCTTATACCTGGAATCACAGTGCTTTGGGAGGCTGAGGTGGGAGGACTGGTTGAGCCCAGGAGTCTGAGGTTACGGTGAACTCTGATCGCACCACTGCACCCCAACCGAGGCAACAGAGTGAGTGAGACCTTGTCTCCTAAAAAAAGAGAGAGAAAAAACACGTTGATGATGGCGTAAGATTGATAATGGATAGACGTTTACTGGAATAGGCAGATCTTATACAGAATTTTTTTTTTTTAAGTAGTGGTGGATTTGAATTGCCAGAAAAAAAAGTTAAACATTCCTTTATTCATCAGAGGTTTGCTTCGTGCTGACTACGTGCCACTCACGTTTCTAGAGACAGCAGTGAACAAAACGATGGTGAAACAGGCAGAGGCAGATCTTCTCCCAGGTCAATACTTGGATGGGAAAACAGAACACAGAGAAGACAGTAGAGAGAGAAGAGAAAGAGATAGTCCCCGGCTTATCTCATGTTAAGAGGCTTGAAATGCTAGGATGTTTCTAAATGGGAGCAACATGCTGGAAAGATGTCTGGTGTGAAGGGAACTCCTGATGCCACTACGGTCAGCACAGAATGCTTCCCCTTCTCCCATGGTCAGCCCTCCTAGCCTCCTAGGGCACTTGGTAATTACCAGTCTAACAAGATCATAAGACCACGTCTGTAAAGTCTCCCAGATGAAGTATGCGAGGGTAAGAAGGGAAAGAACGGCTAGCAGAGCTTCTTCTCCTTTGATCTTCCCCGTGGCTAGTGGCAAATATTATCATCAGTTTGGTCCTTTAAAAATCTCCCATTCAGGGAGGCACCTGTGGCTCAGTGGGCAGGGCGCTGGCCCCTGGGTGGCAGGTTCAAACCCAGCTTCAGCCAAACTGCAACAAAAACTAGCCGGCGTTGTGACGGGCACCTGTAGTCCCAGCTACTCGGGAGGCTGAGGCAAGAGAATCTCCTAAGCCCAGGAGCTGGAGGTTGCTGTGAGCTGTGACGCCACTGCACTCTACTGAGGGCGATAAAGTGAGACTCTGTCTCTAAAAAAAAAAAAAAAAAAAAAAATACCACTGAAAAGCAAGATTATACTTAAACTTGTTTTTTCTGGTCAACCCATTTTTTCTTATTTACCCACCAACACTTCTCTGTAGAAGTGTGATACAGCGTTTTATGTTCTGTGTTCCCTAGTGGGGAAGAGAGTACAGCGGGGAGGGAGACTAAGAAACACATTAAATGGGCAGTTTTAAAATGAAACGCGTCATATCTGTAGTACATTATAAAGAAGTGACTATAAGAGGTAGCCTTAAGCATCATTTGTCTATAGCAGTGTTTTTCATCCTTTTTTTATCTCATAGCACACTTAATTATGATGATCAAAAAAAAAGAGTAAAAAAAAAGAATATACTTACTATGTTTGAACTTCTTTTAAAAATAATTTAATTAACTCTGAAAATTTTTTAGGCCCACTTAATCTCCTCTCATGGCACACCAGTTGAAAATCACTGACCTATAGGAAGAAAAGAAAATAAGGGAATGAACTCAAACCTAAAATTGCAAAGGCTCAGAAACTTGTGTTGTCATTAATAATAGCCAAGAAATTTGGAAGAATCACTTTGAAGGAAAAAAAAATGAACTTAATGTTAGATCCAAGTGGCACATCATGAAAAGATAGAGGACAAGCTTTCTTTTTTTCTTTTTTTTGTTTTTGGCCAAGACTGGGTTTGAACCCACCACCTCTGGTATATGGGGCCAGCGCCTCACTCCTTCGAGCCACAGGTGCCGCCCAGGACAAGCTTTCTTGATATCAGACTTGATGTACATGTGAAAGTCATCCTCTATAGCAGTGATTCTCCACCTGTGGGTCGTGTCCCCTTTGGACTATATTAAAGGTTCGTGGCATTAGGAAGGTTGAAAACCACTGATGTATAGAATTTGATTAAAACTTTATGGACGGCTCTGTGCCTGTGGCTCAAGCAACTGAGGCACTAACCACATACACGTGAGCTGGCGGGTTCAAATCCAGCCTGGGCCCGCCAAACAACAATGACGGCTGCAACCAAAAAATAGCCGGGCGTTGTGTCGGGCGCCTGTAGTCCCAGCTACTTGGGAGGCAGAGGCAGGAGACTCACTTGAGCCCAGGAGTTGGAGGTTGCTGTGAGCTGTGATGCCACAGCACTCTATCCAGGGTGACAGCTTGAGGCTCTGTCTCAAAAGCAAAACAAAACAAAAAAAGC
>CAUYRH010133728.1:0-22144 GCA_963574655.1 Perodicticus potto
TTTTTTTTGAGACAGAGCCTCAAGCTATCACCCTGGATAGAGCTGTGGCATCACAGCTCACAGCAACCTCCAATTCCTGGGCTCAAGAGAGTCTCCTGCCTCCGCCTCCCAAGTAGCTGGGACTACAGGCACCCGCCACAATGCCCAGCCATTTTTTGGTTGCAGCCATCATTGTTGTTTGGCGGGCCCAGGCTGGATTCGAACCCGCCAGCTCAGGTGTACGTGGCTGGCGCCTTAGCCCGTTGAGCCACAGGCACCGAGCCTGCCTTTTATTTCTTTCTCTTGCCTGATTGATCTAGCTACGATGTCTTAAACTAGGTTGAATAGAAATGGTGACATGGGGCACCCTTGCTTTATTCTAATTGTTAAGGGGAATGCTTTCAATTTTTCTCTATTCAGTATGATTTTGGCTTTCTTTTATGCCTAATTTGTTGAGGATTTTTATATGAAAAGGTACTGGATTTTATTCTTCTCTCTGTCTCTCTGACAGAGTCTCACTATCACCCCCCTGGGTAGAGTGCCATGGCATTATAACTCACAGCAACCTCAAACTCCTGGGCTCAAGCAATCCTCTTGCCTTAGCCTCCTGAGGAGCTGGGACTATAGGTAGCTGCCATAATGCCCAGGTAGTTTTCCAATTTTTAGTAGAGATGCGGTCTCTTGCTTAGGCTGGTCTCAAACTCTTGAGCTCAAGCAATCTACCCACCTCAGTTTCCCAGAATGCTAGGATTACAGGCTTGGGCCACTGATCTTGGCCAACTATTGGATTTTATTGAAGGCTTTTCTTACATCTATTGAGGTGATCACATGTTCTTTTTTTTTTTTTTCACTTCTGTTTATGTGCTGAATCACATTTATTGATTTGTTTATGCAAACCATCCATGGGATGAAACCCACTTGATTATAGTAGATTGCCTTTTTGATGTGTGTTGAATTGGGTTTGCTATTATTTTGTTGAGGATTTTTGCATCTATGTTCATAAGTAATTTTGTTGTGTCCCTACCTGGCTTTAGTGTCAAGGTGATACCAGTTTCATAGAATGAGTTACAGATGGTTCTTTTCTTCTCAATGTTATAGGACAGTTTCAGTAAAATGAGTGCCAGTTTTCTTTTGTAGGTCTGGTAGAATTTGGCTATAATTCATATTATCCAGGGATTTCTTTTGTTGAGAGATTATTTATTACTCTTTCAGTCTCACTTCTCATTCTTGGCCTGTTCAGGATTTCTATTTCTTCCAGATTCAGGCTTGGGAGGTTGTGCTTTTCCAAGAAATTATCCATTTCCTCTAGATTTTCTGCATTGTGTGCATAGAGGTTATCAGAGTAGTTGTGGATGGTATTTTCTATTTCTCTGCTATGAATTGTAATGATGCCTTTTTTATTTTTCATTGAAATTATTTGGATTTTCTTTTGTTTAGATGGGGCTCCCCTCACACTCTTAAGTGTGTGCCTCTAGTATATGTTGGGTAAAGACCGTTGGCTCTGTTGGTATTTTTCTGGGGTCTAGGTTATGGATGGATACCTTGGTTATAGATATGCTTAGCCCACTGATTTTCCCACATGCTGATTATTTGCCATAAAGGTATATTATGTGCATGGACATCTTCCCTGTCTCTTGTTGACAAGGGGAGATGGGAGTTTTGTGATATTTCCTCTTTCTTCAGCCCTATGAAGAAGACACTATGAATAATTTGGGGACACTCAGTTTAACCTCTGAGGCAGTAGGTGGCACTTGTGGGTACTGTCAGCCATACCTTCTATGTTTGAATCAGTAAATGCTATAATGGAATATACAATTTGTCCTCCATGCCAGAACATGGTGCTTGCAGAAAAAAAACTAGCAGTAGTAGTATTTTGGGGACCTATGTTCAATTCTTCAATCTTGAACCCAGAGGATTCCTTCTCATGCTCCACCAGAGCTGAAGAGGGTAGAAGAGTGAGGCTGGGCAGGGCTGGATTAAGTGAGCCTCCATTTGGGCTCCACAAAGGCAAGCAAAAATTTCAGTATCAGCTGTGGTCAAGGGTAAACTCAAAGGTCACTGGGGAAACCCACCAGGGAAGGACAGAATTGGTCCCTCTAAGCTAAAAAGTGTAAAGTGTTCTTTTAATGGAGGGGCTATCTGTGATTCATAGTCTGGAGCAGGGAGCAGATTTCACTCTTATCCACCTTGCCCCATCCATCTCCTCCTAGCATCTGACCATAATCAGCAGTGCAAACTAGCTGAGCTTACCAGCAATGGCTCTGTGGGCTAAGAGAGTCCCTTCCCAGCATTTTGCCCTGAGCCAAAAGGCAGTTTTCCTGGGGGAGAGGGGCACTCTATGAAGTTGATAGGCTCAGACCTCCACTGCACTCTCCTTTCAGTTCTGCCCATGTGCGCTCCCTCCCCTCTCAAGATTAGTTCATGAATCTCTGCAGCCTATCCTCTGATGCCCAGCTTTATCCCTGACTGTGCCAGGGAGAAGCATTCTGGTCCCAAGAAGCTCATAGAGTGCCTTTTCTTAAGAATTGCCACAGCCACCCCAATTTTTAGCAACTAGCACCATGATCATTCATTTGCAATCACCATCAAGACAAGATCCTTCAGTAGCAAGAAGATCACAACTTGCTGCTGGCTCAGATGATTGCCAGTGATTTTTAGAAGTAAATTATTTTTAATTGTAATATATACATTGTTTCTTTAGACATGCTATGGCACACTTAATAGACTATGGGATAGTGTAAACATAACTATTATATGCACTGCAAAACTGAAAAATTCATGTGATTGCCTTTGTTGCCATATTGCTTTCTTGCAGTAATCTGGTATCAACCTTGTATATCTCTGAGAGATGCCTATATTTTTTCCAAAAATTTCCCTGACTCACAGACTTTTTCATGCCTTTTCTGATAATTTTTATGCAAAGGTGGGCTGTATTTGTCTTTTACAATTTCTAAGCCAGTTTGGACTCTGCATTATTTTGCAAGTATCACCTCATCATTTCATGTTTGTCCTGTTAATGTAGCTATGTAATAATGTAATAAGTCTCTAAATGAAAGAGGTCAAGTCTTTCCATGTATAATGTTGGTGTTCAATAAATACTCACTACCATTAAACATAAATTTTATTCTCAGCTGGTACCAAAAACAGACTTATGACATAATTAAATGATGGCAAGTGAAAAAGAGTAACTGAAAAATACTGCACATTTTACAAATTGAGAAACAGAAGATATCCCTAGAAAGCTGAAGCATGGGTGGGTTCTTGTTGATGAGAAGGAACAAAAAGGAGAATGAAATAAATAGCTCTCAAAGATGACAGCAACTATATCATTTGTGGGTCAGCCTTCAAATGGGGCTAGAGGTTCTTGTTATGGATGTGTCCATGTATTTATCACCTGCTTACCAGATGTCAGATGTCTACTAGCACATGCCATGGTGACAGAGGTTGGCAAAGAAAGAGACGTTGATAAGCGGCACCAAGATAGTAGGGAAAATACAATATGATGGGAGATCATAGCAGGAGACCTTATTACTTCTGGAGGAGATGGCATCAAGTGGATCTCTCTGAAGGGAATGCTCTTTGTCACTTGATTAGTAATTAATGGAAGGTCAAATTTAGAAAATCTAAGATAACCAGGCTGGGTGGTTCTAGTAAAATGTGATGTCTAGAGGGAGAAGGAGAAGAGAAAGAAAACAAGTGGAGAAGGACAAATAGGATGAAGGGGATGGAAGGAGAAACTTGGGGGTGAAATGAAGACTTCTGTTGGGAAAGCACAACAGACCCCCAAATGGAATGCCTTTGGACAACATTTGTAACAAGGGAAGGATCCTAAGAGGAAGTTCCTGTCTGGCCATAGATATGAGAAGCTTATTTCCATCTTGATGCTCCTTATGACTTAGTTTACTAGCTCTACTTTTCTGGAACTTTCTGACACTTATGGCTGTACCACTGCACTCTTTTCATTCTCCTTCCCCCCCTTTTTTTATATTACTATTGCTGTCACTTTTTCCACCTTCTCCTACCCTTCCACAAGTGACAGCATTTCCTCAATATGTGCCTTTGGCCTTACACTCCCTCAACAAACCCATCTAAATATCGTCATTTGCCATCATCTTTGTATAAATTATGCTTCTCAAAATAGTATTCTGGTCAGGCATGGGGAAAAGGGGCTGGTCTAAGTGATTTTGTAAATGGAGGAGACAAACAGAAGCAAAAAGAAACTGTACATAAACACTGTGTTCTAATAAGAAAGGTGTTTCTCATGGGGGTATAGGCTAACAATTCTAATATCATCATAAACTGCTGGAATTAAGCAATTAAGAAAATGGATAGCAATAGTGGAAGCCAGACTTCTTACTGTGAGAATGAGAATTCCCAGATAAGCAAGGGAGAGGCTAGGATGATCAATGTAACAATGCATTAGAGTTGGAGGCATCAATATGAACACATGTTTACTTAATATAGATAAAGGAGTTTACATATAAAATAATAGATATGTACTCCTATGAGGGTTAGTATGCATATTTCCTTGCCTATCATCTAGGAAGGCCTAGATGCAAGGGCATTACAGTAGCAATGACTACAACTGGTGCCCAAATATTGGTTTTTAATACCATTTTCTAATAAAAGGAATTAAACACTATTGGAAAAATGGCCTATTCCAAGCCCAGGGCAAGTATTGGTGTGACTCAACATAAATAAATAACACCTACTCAGTCCATTTGCATTGAAGTGAAGGACTGGGAAGGTCAACATCAGCAACCATGGGGAATTCCCCCATGGGGAATCAATGGGGTAAGGCCCCTCCCATGGAGTATGGCCCCTCCCAATGTTCCTCACTGGCTTTTATTGACATTTCAGTCATAAAAAAATACAGTACAGTGGAAAGCTTCAAAGAGAGAGAGTCGATGTTAAAATGCAGGCCATTTTACTTTAACAGCATTACTGAACTCCTAGCGTACCTTGTTTACTGCACTTCTATCTTGTTTAAATCGTATGTTAATATATGACTTAGGGCTGGGAAAGTATGCTGTGTCTAGCGAGTATTGTTTTCAGTGCTCATGGTCAGCAGTGATACTTGGCTTTTTCCAAGATTACTCTCTCCTGAGTGCCTACCACTTGAACCCTATGCCATTTCCTACAGGAAGAAATACAGAAGAGGAGCCTGAAGCTTCTGGTAGTGCCAGAAGTTACGTAGTGCAAAGAAACAAAGCAAAACAACTAAAGAAATAAAAAACCCAATGATGAGGGTATGTATATGAAAGGGCCATAGGAACCAATGGAAAGAACTCCCCAGGGCCTAAGCTAGAACAGTTTGAGCAAAAAAAATAAAGTAGTATTGGTTATAATTGAAAGTATAAAATAATATCCATAAGTCAATGATGATACAAATAAATGAGTTAATAAGTAAAAAATTAAGGAAAAAAGACAAATACTTTGTGCAGAAGAATTTCAAATAATTTATGTAGATATTTTACCCTGAAAGAGGAGATTCATGAATCCATTCTTTTTGGTGTGGGCTGCACAAGGCCACACCAAAAAACATAGTATGGGAGGAGGTAGGGAGAGTGTAACTTTGCAGTGGAGAAGCCTGACAAACACTGCCACAGCCAGGTCATCAAAGTTAACATCAATACATACCCTTGATATCATGCGACGAGAATGGCATTTTATCTTTGTGGTCTTCCTCCCAAAAGACACATAATCCCAGTTAAATCTTAAGAAAAATGTCAGAGAAATTCCAATAGAGTGACATTCTATAAAATTCCCAGCTAGTACTCCTCTAAATTGTCAAGGTCATAAAAAACAAGGAAGTCTGAGAATCTGCAGCCATGATAAACACAAGGGACTTGCCAGCCAACTGTGATACAGTACACTGGGTGGGATCCTAGAACAGAAACAGGACGTTCAATGAAAACGGAGGAAATCTAAATAAACTATGAACTGTTTAATAAGGGCATATCAATATCAGCTCATTAATTTTAACCAATGTGTTACAGTTCTGCAAGATGATAATAACAGAAACTGGGTGCAGGGTATATGGAAAACTCTTACAGTATCTTCACAATTTTCTGGAAATCTAAACTGATATAAAAATAAAGTTTATTTTTAAAGTTACATTCCTAATCCCAACTTCTTCCCTTTCTGTGGAACCATATTTTTAAGTGCCTGTTGGACTATTACAATGGGATGCTCTGTGAGTGTCTCAAATCAAGCAGTTCAAAAATCCAAACTTGCCTTTTGAGTATGACTTCAGCTAGGTGTCATGGTTTCTTTGTCTTTGTTCTACATGCCAAACCATTATTTTATTAGCCAGCCAGCCTGACAGCCTGACAGTCACCCTTCATTCCTCCCTCTCACCCCATTGAAATCAATTGCCACATGACTATTTTATTTCCATAGTGACTTTTGGATTTATCCCCTCTTTTTGATTGTCACCATGCACAGTATTGTTCAAATACTCATAGATATTTTTCTGAATTTTCTTTTTTTCTTTTTGAGACATAGTCCCACATTTTCACCCTGGGTAGAGTGCCGTGGCATCATAACTCACAGCAACCTCAAACTCTGGGGCTCAAGCAATCCTCTTGCCAAGCCTCCCTAGTAGCTGGGACTACAGGTGCCACCACAAAGTCCGGCTATTTTTAGAGACGGGTCTCACTCTTACTCACACTGGTCTAAAACTCCTGAGCTCAAGCAATGCACCTGCCCAGGCTCCCAAAGTGCTAGGATTACAGGAATGAGCTACCACACCCTATTCTTTTTGAATCATTTTTAAAGACCTCTCAAATACACTTTTATTTTTCCCAATATTGTCTAATTAGTGTTACTAAACTATAATTCTTACCACTTACTCTTCCAAAAAATGGAATTTTTTAGAAAGCATGACATACTCAGTTAAAAGTTTTCAGCTTGGGCTCAGCGCTTGTGGCTCAAGTGGCAAAGGCGCCAGCCACATACACCTGAGCTGGCGGGTTCTAATCCGGCCTGGCCCCGCCAAACAATGATGGCTGCAACCAAAAAATAGCTGGGCGTTGTGGCAGGCCCTTGTACTCCCAGCTACTTGGGAGGCGGAGGCAGGAGAATCGCTTGAGCCCAGGAGTTGGAGGGTGCTGTGAGATGTGATGCCACAGCCCTCTACCCAGGGCGACACTACCTCATGGACTATCTTACCTCCCCAGAAACTGTAAATGTGCACCTCCTAAATGTCAGGCATGCACCATGCTCTTGCTGCAGAGTGCAAAGGTGAGCTAAGTCTTGCTCTAGTTCTGGAAAACTTCCTTGCTGATTCCATACCCCTTCTTCTCTTTCTCCTCCAGAGTCCTCTCCCCCTAATTCTGGCTTTCAAAATCTGACTCACCCTTCAACATCTACCTTGGAGATAAAGGCAGTTAGTAGAATGGCTAAAAGCATGGGTGTCAGATTCAGGGCAACCTAAGTTTAAATTCTGGTATTGCATTTTAGTACTTTACCAAATTAAATAATCTATTTCCTCTCTAAGTAACTAATTGATTATCTGTAAAACCAGGATGTGGTTGGAATTACAGTAGACTCTCCATAGCTGACCACCGCCCTACACTGACCTCCTCCTTAAGTTGACCTATTTGCATACCCCAGACATGCACCACATGTATGTAACAGTACAGTAGCCCTAGTTCCTTATGCTAACCACCTTGGTATGTTGACCAGTTTATTACAGTCCCTTGGGTGGTCAAATTACAGAGCTTCTACTGTATATGAAACAATGCATTCAGCTTAAGTTCCTGGAAGTCTTTAAAGACAGCAAGTCTTTAAAATTTACTTTAAAATTCTTTGTTCAAAGGTATGCTCTTCAGGAAATCTGGCCTGTGGTCACTCCACACCCCGCCCTACCAGCTGAGATCCCATGATGTTTTGTTTGTGTCTCATATGGCCTACTTTTCAAATCCCCCTTTGCATGGTTATTTGTATTCTTGTACAACACTGGGGAAAAAATCAACCTCTCTATGTCTTCATTTCCTTCTCTGTACAATGAGGATAATGATAGTGCCTTCTTCAAAAGATTCTTTGAAGACTGAGTTTGTGTATACACAGAGAGCATGCACAATGATGCCTGGCTTGTAGTAAGTGCTAGATAAGTGTTCTTAGTTATTATGGCTATTATTATTATCTCATCTGCCAAGAGAATGCTCATTGAGACTTGTTTATTTTTATATTTCCTGCAGCAACCAGAAGAAAAAATAGCCTCAGTATAGTGGGTGTTCATTGACGGCAAACTGGAGTCAAATGTGATGCAGACTTTGTGAATGGACACGGTCGTCTTTTCTCTGAGGAGGAAAATATGGATCAATAGAACTAAGGGCTAAGGCCATGGACAATCAATGTTTCAATATTTGGAGCTTGTGAAGAAGAATGCTCACTGGAAAAGGGCTCACGCAAAGAGAAAAGATTCAGAAGGATGAAGCTGCCGGGAGCAAAAACTCGGGGAATGAGTTGTATTAAATAATGCAGTCATGATCAGGACCTGATGATAAGTCAGCAACACAAACATCCCCTCACGCGTCCTCAGAGACACTTCCACCTGCAAGATAAGCTGCTCAATAATGTTATGCAACAAACTCATATCAAACATTAATTAGACAAAATCCTCCAAATTGTAAATCTAAGTAAAATCATCATGGGATATGACAAATTTATTGAAATACATAGTTATTTCCATTTAACGTGGGTGGTTAAATAAGCCATATTTTAAGTATTAGTACAGGAGATGGTGGTGTATTTTAGGACCATTGTATAATATCCATACCCTTCCAAGAGTGAACATGAAGCAAAATAGCTTTTCGTCTATTAGTGACCACTTTTTGATCGTGTAATACGAGCTCTAATACAAATCCAGAAATGTTCTAGTCCATTCTGAATTTCCTTATTTCTTACTTGGTCTTTATTTTCTTCTCTCTGTGACATTTGAACTAGGATAAAAGCCAAAAACATAATTAGAATAGACCTTGCTAATTAGAAATATTACACCCACATGTTGCCTTTTTGGGCAAAATAAAAGTGTTGCAAGTTCGTTTTATTTTATTTTTAACCAAATGAGAATCTGGAATTCGTACACATTCTTATTCTCTGTCATCTCTAGTCAGTTGTTAGCATGTTCCAAATTCAGTGGAAGAACCTAAATGTTCTCAAACCATTGAAGAAGAATCAGGGATGTTACCTGGAAAACCCAAGCCAGATATGGAAGCAGCTTCAGCCTGCCCTATAGGAGGGGACATTCAGAATCCTTTTACTTTCATGGGTTTGACTTGATCCCTCATAAAACCTTCTTCTGTGATTTCTTCAATAAGGTGTCAATCCCATAGGCACCCAGAAAGGGAAATGAAACCCTTCCTGCCTGTATTTAAATTTGGCCCTAAAGCATGTTTATTGGCCTCGTAAACCCAAAGCAACCAGTGCATTCAGAGTCAGGATCAGGGCAGTGACAAGGGGTGGTTTCTCACCAGTCATGACATCATTGTTGTCACCCATATCGTGAAGGAATCCATCTCACCTTCCCCTTTGTAGGGCGGCACACCAGCCATCCGAGGAGAGAGGCAGATACACAGACTCTGTTAACTCACCAAGGCCCTGTGAGAGGCAAAAAAGCTAAAATGATTCAGCATTTCCCCAGCTGCTTTTTGCGAGGAAGAATGCCTTGAACGGATGAGTCACAGAGCTGTTCAAAGTCGGTCACAGGGAGAGGTGCCAGCCTTTCATTCGGCAATTCTGCCCTAGGATGTCAGGGAAGTCTGTGGGTTGGGTTTTGGAATTTGAACTTACCTGTAATGCTTTTTTCTTTGTTGTTGGAATTTTCTCCTCCACTGAGTCTATAAATGTACGTATAGGAAGGAAGAAGGGTGGGCAGTTAAGGAATCGCCCCAGTCCCAGGACTGCTCAGGCTCCTCATGAGCCCCCGCCCTCGTCGTCCCATTACCAGAATTCGGGGAGCACGTGGGCAGCAGGAGGGAGACACCAGCCCCAGGGGGTGGGGATCAGCGCCTCGTTTGGAAAGTTAGGCTGCCCACCTTGCCAGCAAGGGTGCTCACCCTGGGCTCCCCAAGAGTGCCGGCAGGTTTGAGGCGAGTGTCAGCGATTTCCCTTTCTTCCTTCGCCTTCCCCGCCCCCCCCCCCACTCCCACCCCATCTCGCAGCCTGGGCCGAGCTTGTTGCTCGCTGCAGAAAGACTCAAACGTTTTCGTGATCCGACTGTTTTCAAACAGTCCCAGCGCCTGCGAGCCTCGCCAGCTGTGACTAATAGCAAAGAGAAGGGAGGAAGAAGCTTCTCTGGGCCTGCGGGCTTCAGACAGGCGGGCTCTGGGGGAAACAGGAGAAAGCCATTAACTAACCGCACTGTTATCTTGATTCTCTCGGAGAAACGAGCTAGGGACGCCTAATGAACTCGCCTTGACGTTTCAAACTGAACGTCCCTCCGGGAGCTCTGCTAGAACAGACAGTGTGACAGATCAATGCCTGGTTCCTCTATCAAGGAAAAGGTTATTCGCTCCTCTAAGGAATTAGAGGATTAGTATACCTCTGTGATATACTTTATCTCCTTTTAAAATTTAACTTTTCTTAGCACGGAAGGTGGGAGTAGTGGAAAGTGGGCAGGAATGTATGGAAGCATTTACACGCCGATTTTCAAGTTCATGAGTCTAGGAGATATTCCTGGAAGGTAGAATAGCCTTTCCTTTTGACGCTTTCAATTTTCTGTTGTTGTTGCCCCACACGAGGTAGGCATTTCAAATACAATCATACAGCCTTCAATTCCTGAGCCTCAGATGGAGATACGGGTCAAGGTACAGGCCGGCAAAGCTGACCTTTGCAGTTCAACAATCCCCGCGTGACTGCTAGCCAGAGATTTTCAAAAGGTGAGTAGGTTTTTTAGCCAAATCCTGCAAAATGTTCATTTTCTGGGAGGCTTAACTGCGTCAGTTATCATTCTGAAGAATTTCTTGATATGAAGCGATGTAAAATGAAAAATTCTTGTCATTCAGGAATGGCTGAGATTGGAGTGTGCTTTATAGGTGTCCCCTGTGAGGGTGACTTAGGGGAATGCCAACTGTAGCCTTGTAGAAAACTGGACTTGGATTCCTAAGTTTAAAACAGGAAAACAAAAACAAGTAAGAAAGAAAGGAAACTAGGGTTCTAATCATTGTCCCAGTCTAGGAAATCCTTGTTAGATTCACACATGAATCCTATCTTTTTTTTAAAATGCAAATATTATTTTTAGTTGGCCAGTACTAACTATCATTTGAATTGGGTCATGGAGATTCGTCGGAGGGAGTGCTAATATCCGTCAAGCAAGATATCTTCTAAATGTGGTTATTTTATAATTTGGTTTTATTGAAAGAGTAAGCTCTTTTTCTTCTCAGTAGCTCACTGGCTCCTAGATCCCAAGAGGTCTTTGGAATCACAGTCTAAATCGAGTTCTCTTTATCTCTGAGAAGGATTTTTGGAGCCCAACCCTCTCTGCCATCCCTTATGGCAGAGTGGTGTGTTTTAGATTCATTGTACAGTATCCATGCTCTTTAAAGTATTCAGATCCTTACCCGTCAACATGCATAGTATTTTGCAAAACTAATTACTGTAGAGTAGTATAATATGCACTTAATTTTTCTGTGAAAACTTTTACTTTAAAGCCCTTAAAAGTACACTTTGATCCAGCAACTCCCATTTCAGTATTTTTTTTTTTTTCTGGAAAGGGATCAAGGATATATGCAAAACTTTACTGGTAGAAACATTTATTGCAACAGTAATTATGTTACAATATGCTTTTCCAAAGGAATTATGACCTCACCCATGTGAGAGAATCACTGTCTTACAGTTTCTTTTTTCTTTTATTTAATAAAGATACCACAGACTTCATAACAAAAAATTTTTTTCATCGTTCCAGAAGATAGAAAGTCCAAGATAAAGCACCAACAAGGTAGGTCTCATTCCAAGGGCTCCTCTCTCAATGTGGATGTGGCCACCATATTTGCTATGTGTTTAAGTAGCCTGTTCTGTATGCATGTTCGGTGTCGGGGATGGGGAGGAAGGGGGAGAGAAAGAGAGTGTGTTATCTGAGCTATCTGGAACTCTCTAGTACGTCGTCTTATTGAACACTAGTCCTATTGGATCAGGGCCCCTTTCTTATGACTTATTTAACATTAATTACTTCCTTAGAGGTCCCATCTCCAAATATAGACACACAGGGGTTTAGAGTTTCAAGAAATGAATTTCAGTGGGGAACAACAACATTTAGTTCTTAACACAGTTTTCTGGTTAGTGGAAGTTTTTATTAATGAGGTATTCTTTAGATAAATATTTCAAACACATTTCACTGAGTCTCAAATAAGATAACATAATTAGGCCATAGAAAGTTCACACCAACAGCCTGAAGAAAGTCTGCATGTTGCCTTTCATATGTGAAGTAAGAGGTCTGAGCTCTAATGTCGTAACTAGCTATGGGACCAGAACAAGACGCATAACCTTTTTGCCATCTTAATTTCCACATCTTTAAAGAGAGGGGATTAAGCCAGATGTCTTCTTAAATTTCTTTTAGCTCTACATTTCATGCATCTGTGACTATTTTTTGTAGCTCAATGTTCTCACACCCATGATACAACTGTCAGAAATTATAATATGGTAAATAACATATTTTACAAAATGTGTAGTTATAAAAATTGCACATACAAATTATTTATGCATGTGTTCTTATTTTTAAAAGAGATTCAATTTATACAAATCATTCTGGATTACTTTTATATTCAGTAGAATAAAATGTGTACAGTCTTCTTTAGTTTGACCCTTGAGGTTGGAAGCCAGTGGAGTGAAATATAACTCAAATATAAAGGAGAAATTGAATCCATATTTGGAATTTCAGCAGAAACAGGAACAAGAAGGAAAATTCCATGTATATAGTGTAATTCATTTTTATGGGTGGGATATTAGAAAGCATTTTTCAAAATATGAATCTTATTATTCTTTATATTAATATTTATTGCCTAATAATTTCCTCCATATACACTGTAAAACACAGACGGTTTTGTCTGATGAGATCCAAGTACCAATTATCTAAACAAGTTGATAAAGACATAAAAGAAAAAAAAAGAAGTAGAAATATCAGATTTTATTTCAACAGTTCTATTAAAATCTGAAGAGTTGAAGGTTATTGACTTTGTTTTGACTCTTGGGTTATTCTGCAGTCAGTTAGATTTATAAAGGAACAACCCCCTGGCGAGCTTGTTGGAGGAGTTGAAACAATCAATCTCAGAAGAGAAGGCCATTCCATAGTGGGTGAAATCAGCCTGGGAGCCAAGAGTCTAGAAAACCTTCCAAGATTCTTAGAAGTTTCCATTCAAGTGTTTACTCTTTTGATAGGTATTTACTTAAAAGATACTCACTGAACAATTTCCATTAATATAGCCCACTGGGTATGGATTGTTCAACTCTGTAAGACTTTCTGGATATGTCTTTTCATGTTGTATGTAAAATGTTTTATAAATCTTTTTTTGCATCTCATCCTAGCCTTCTATACAATCAAAGTTCTAGTCCCAATTTTCTCCGTCCCAGAGCTCATGCAGTTTTAAGCTATGCTGGACTGAATTGGACTTGAAGAAAATGAGAATCAAATATCAACAAAGACAACAACAGAGCACTTCTGTCATGGGGGAATCTATTAATTTTAAGGATGGAGAAAGGAAATCATGCTTTCAGGAAGAACTATGACCAAAAGAAATTTAATCCAGATAATTATCTTCAGAAATGAGGCTGGGTAGATAACCAGTATGGACAGACCCAAGTAGAGGCAGAAACTTTTGTAATTTAATTATCTGATTATGATATCTACACAACTTCCATTATATACATAATTGCCAATTATCTTCTTGATTTCATAGTTGACAAAACGCACCATGTATTTCGTGATAACTCTGTATAGTTGAAGTTGAGAGAAAGCTTGAAGCTTTGCAGTCATACGTATGCAGGTGTGGGTTCAGACACCCACCTGTCTCAGAAGCTGTGAAGTCCTGGGAGGTCACTTCTGCCAGCTGTTTTAGCTTTGGCTATTGTTTATAGTCCTCAGGGTTAAAGGCCCCTTCTCACTGTGGGCTCCAACACCGCTCAACCTTCTAATCTCTCTCTGTGATATCATTCTATTTTAATTTTATCCTTGACAGTTATTACTAGCTTATATTTTTGTCTATTTGTTTATTTTATCTCTTTGCACACGAAAATGTAACCATGGTGAAAGCAAGACTCTCTTGTTTATTTGACTCCCAATGCCTAGAATAGTAGTTGGCACCCATCAAGTTCTTGGTACATGTTTACATGCCTAGAATAGTAGTTGACCCATCAAGTTCTTGGTACATGTTTATAATGGGCATATTGAACGAGCGAATGAATGAATGACTTTTGTTGCCATATGTCTAATTGGGGGATGGTACCACCTACCTCAGAACTGTCTCTAGGATACAATACAGCATGAAAGTCCAATTTTAAATGATTTGCCTAAGAAGTGTCCAGATCATATATATAATCATTCTTTCCCCTCCTTTGCTTTCCTATATTTATTTCTTGATTGCAATTAATGAGAGAAATGCATTGAATTTTTGGCATCTTCACTTTTCCTTAATGGGAACAGGTTAAATACATCTCTAGGAAAAAGAAATGTTTGGCTCTCCTTTAATTCCCACCAACCTTCCACCCACCTCTTACAAAAAAACAATTGTTTGGATTCTGTGATTTTTTATTTTCTCTAATGTGTGTCTACTTCTCTCGGTGGTTCTGCTTACAAGAGAGAGAAGCCTCTTCAGTTTGTGTTTATGTGTGTTTTCTTTGTCTTCCCTCCTTTTTTTTTTTTTGTTTCCTAAGAGAAGATAATCAGGTTCTCATGTTACTACTAAGTGTTCTAGCGGATGGAAAAAGGTTGCCACATGAGGTCATTGCTGTGTAGATGAACTTGTAGACACTGACATATCAGAGAGCATCTAAAGGAAATATTATAGGGGCCATCAAGGCCGTTTCAAATTTCCTGATTGCATATATTAACATAGGATAAGCTCCAATTACTGGAGTACTTGCCTCGATATAATGGAGAATCGGAGCTGCGTGTGGATTCTGATCTCTCTAAGCAGCCATGTGTATCTGAAAATATGAAAATAAAGTTAGCTATCTAGAGTTGGAGGATCAGCAGGGCTAAGGAGCCAGCCCATATCATTCGGGGTCAGAGAAAAGGGTTACGAGGGTTCAGTTTAGGTTGGTGGCTTTTCACCAAATGCAGTGTGGGGTTGAAACGCACAGCTTCGTATTTCTTTTTCCTGGTGATAAGTCAGATAAGGCATGGTAACCTAGCCTTAATGGTTTTAAACCTCTCTCTCTGTGATCGTAAAGTGACCATTTACAAATTGGAATGTGTTACTGACCTGAGATCCAGTTGCTTTGGAACCTGTCAATATGAGGAGGACTTCCAGTGAAAACAATGGCCAACTCATGCAAAAAGTTTCCCACTGTCTGTGTGAGAGGAGCTGCACCCGAAGACAGCTGCTTAGAACAGCTGTCTCTTTACACAGCCATCGTAGGGGAGAATGATTAATGAACTCGCCCGGGCAGCAAGGAGCCCAGTTCACTGATCCATGGTCGCAGCACAGGTATTGATGTGAAACTAATGATAAATTTGATGCTCAAATTTGAATGTTTATTCCAATTACCAACCAACAGCCTCAATTTTTTTTTCCTTTAAGGCTTAAAGCATTAACCTTCTGTTAAGAATGGACCACGTGGAGCTGTGGCTTTGTGCTATGTGCTAGAACTTGCAGGCTGAAGTGATTGGGGTCTGCTCCTCCCATGGACACAGCTTGCTTTACATTTCAAGTTAAGTGTTCAGCCAAAGAGGGAAGCAGAGAGGGAAGGACCAGTCGTGAGCCCATCTAAGCACGTGGACGTGCAGAGGAGTCCCTCCAAATTAACATGACTGTAGACTGAAAATGTTGCACTATGGAGTCCACAGCAAGGTGCTGGGGTACTGCACCTCCTCTTTGATGAGAAGACACCGACATTATTACATGCTCCTCTCACTTTCACCCTTTAGAGAGCGATTGCCCCTGAGAAAGAAACATGCCAAAGATTGAAAAAATAAAGCCATATGAGATTGACTTAAAAAGAATAAAAATATGCGAGCTAGATATGTGAAAGCTACAGGAAAAAGACCATGCCTAATTTGCAGCAAATGACTATAGAGCAGTTTTGGAACTCTTTTTCTGGAATGGCGATCAGAGCCGACATTGTATGAGGCCTGAGCATTAAGTTCACAACTTCATTCTAGAAAAAGTGCTTTGAAGGCACCAGTATTGGTGCACGGACTCCCGAGGGGAGTACTTCGAAGGTGACTGTAGTGATATATACCAATGAGGTATGCAGCATTTTTTCCACGATGAATTTGCACTCAAATGAATTGAGTAACCTCATATGCATATGTTGAAGAATACTACCTGTTCCTGTAGGGCATCTGTGGCAGATACTGTTAACAAGTGCTTTATTACACTGTCCAAAACAGGGCTAATGTTCCAGCCTTCAAAATGGAGATCTAAACAGCACTAGCAGCCAGCAGAATGCACAGGAGAGAAGGGATCTGCTTGCCAGGTCACGGGGGCGGGGATCAAGGGCCTTACCTTCACATTTCTGCTCAGCCAGGCTCACTCCTTAGGTCTCTGCTCACCTGTACCTTCTAGGCATGCCTCCCCTGACGACCAGTATAAACTCATGGCTCCTCTCCTTGCCCTTTACAGCACAGCATTGCACTCTGCTTCTTTTTCTTCACCCAAATCTTTCATTTCCACTTATTTGTTTGCTTTTCTTCCTCTCTACCCAATCCAGAATGTGAATCCCTACAGCAAAATGATTCTAATTGGTTTACTCTGATCTCAGCCACTAGATAAGGGCCTAAGTCACAGTGGATGCCCCATAACTGGGTAATAAAGAAAGGAATGAATACATTGTAATGTTAGTTAGCGTATCCTGTGGGAAGTTAATTGGGTCTACTCCATGCATCATAATACAGAATACAAAATTAGTTCAAGTAGGTAAAGTTGTTGTGAGTTCAGTATGACAGAATGCAAGGAAAAAGTTCATACGAGATGCATCACATAAGATGATGGGTGGCTTCTGATGGCAAAGGGGTAGGGTTCTTGTGCCCATCTATCAGAAGAATGATGGAGAAGGTTCATGAATAATAGAGGACAGACCTAACCACCTCTGAAGTCCCTTCCAAATGTTATGTAATACACCTGTTCCTTCAGAGGCTGAATGTCATGGTCAAAGATTTATGTTGTTTCATTAAAGCCATTTAGCACTGCCTGAAGGCTTAAAGAAAGTTGTCATAAGATTCAAGCCACTGTCTCTTCTTGGGATAATGCTAAGAATATTCTTATTACCATTTGTGCCAGGCCCTGCTAATGGAAGTGTAAGTATGATTTTGATATACTATTCTTGCCACGGAATGATTGAGGTTATCACAATATGTAAGCTATATCCTCAAAGCAAGGATCTTTTCAAAGCTGATGGAAATATTTCAGATTATTAGAATGTCATTTAGGAAGTGGCAACTTTATTGCTTGAAATGGGACTCTGATGTGCAGAAAGAGTTAAATGTTCTTCCAAAGGAACCTGACTCTAAGCCAGGATATGGCATTAAGCACAGAGAAAATTGGGCTGAATAATCCCTTTAGACTCTTTAAGGTGCTGAGCTGACATTTTGATATGCTGCAAGTTGGCAAGTCAACGTTTCATAGTTTATCTTCAAATTCCACATTTAAAAAGTCTTATTTCCCTCTTCCAAAAAGACTATACCTACAACCACCTTAAGCCATATCTGCACAAAATTGGATATCTTTTTTGTTAGTTCAATAAAGAGAATTTAATGTCCCAAATTTTGTAGAAAAAATGAACTCTATTTCTGTTTAAAACTCATCTCTTAGATTTTATAATAGTCACAGAATTTTGTAAGGGCAATAAATTAGTAAATGATAGCAGGATGTAAAATGTTATAGTTAGTGCTATTGAAAATAAAAATTGAATGTATGATTGAAGTATTAATTTTAAAATCAGTTGGGACTATTTTATGAGGTTTGATTATAGATGTCAAAATATAATTCTTTTTCTATTCTTAACCAGACGGGCTACTGAGAATGTTCCCCTGCTGGGATTTGAAAATTTAATTGAAAGAGGGTTTTTAAAGCAAACTAGCATGTTGTGATAGCTAAAGAAAGATAAGTTAGTGTAGGGATTGAGAGAATGAGTATGAAAGTTATTGTAGATATATCTGATAGTTGTAATACTGAATCAGTAAAATGAGATTTCTATGTCAGCGGTTACACTGATTTTCTTCTCTCATCCTGTAAACATCCTGTTTTCCATAAAGCTTTCCCCATCCTTCAGTCTAACTTTGTTTTTCTTATGTGGCCTTTCAGTATCCATCACTTCTCATTCATATGGATCAACACAAGTATAATGACCTCTCCCATGTCACTATCTTTTCTAAGATATCAGCTCTATGACTGAACTGTGTCCATCATATTTAAGTTTATCCAGGGGGCTGAAATAAAATAAAAGCCCAATAAATATAATACAGTAGAACTTCCATGGTTGACCACCTCCCTACACTGACCACCTCCTCAAGTTGACCTAATTTTCATAGAGTGGACATACACCACATGTATGTATCAGTATAATAGACCTGGTTTCTTATGTTGACAAATTTGTTACAGTCCCTTGGGTGGTCAACTTGCAAAGGTTTGGTGGTACTTTCTGAATGTAGGCATGATGCTCGAACCTCCTTAACAATATTCCCACCACAAGGATTCTCCAGCCTGAGCACAATTACTCCAACTACTGGAATCCATATTCTAGTCCATGACTTGTATGGATACAGTGAGATTCTAACTTCCTTTAACCCACAACATCTCAGTAGATGCAGAAATGGAATGTAACAAAAGTGCTCAATACCATATTTAGCACTTGAGATATCCTCTAAGGCATACCGAGAGCTGAGTAATAATGTGCGGGTGCTCTTCAGCAATTGGTTTATGAGTGAGATTGACTATAAGGGAACTCAGCTGCCTCCACTTAGGTAGCAGGAGATGTTTAGGTCACAGGGGCTTGCTGGCAACACCCACCTATTGTGTGATGTGGCTAACTCTGCTCACGTAAGCTGTAAGCAGCCAAGGATGCCCCATGCAGCAAAAGACCACGACTCAGTCTATCTGGTGCAGAGAGAATCCTCTTCCCCCATAGCAAGAAAAGCATCATCTAGCATTTTTTATTGTTCAATTTTTTTGTATCAAATAACAACAGAAAAACACCTGCTTAGAGAGAAGACCTCTTCTGGAAAGTTGTCTCTAGATATGCAAAAGTATAAATACCCATATATTCACTCTGCTCCTTCAAAACAATGGGATATCATTCAAATAGAAATTTCTAATCATGCAGTGCCACCGATATTCTCAGAGTCTTATAAGTTATTTACTACTGAAAAATTGATTTCTCTTATTTCTATTTCCTGTTTTTCTTTCACCTAATGTGTGCCTGTGAGTAGTGTTTCCAGATTTGAAAGGCTTCCTTTGCCTTTGTAACACACACATGCACGCACACACCCTGGAAATGAAGTGCCTGATCCCTGCTTTGGTTTCCGCCCCTCTGCTGGGTCAGGGGTCTCTCTCTGAGGAGTTTCCCTGCGCACCAGCAATCATGCGGAACCTGCGTGCTGGCGTGCAGCCTGCACACTTGAAAGGGAGTGCCATAGAGATGGGCCGACCTTCCTGGCCTTGAAACCAAAAGGAAACCCCGTGGGGAGCACCTGGAGGGGTGTTTCTCCTGCTGGTCGCATCAAGGCTGTTCACTTCAGTGGCTCTGTTTTAACTGTGCCCTTGTATTCTTCACTGACCATTGGAAAAGGTGATTGTTTTCTTGCCCCAGCTTCAGAGGCATTAAAACCTTCACCTTGACTTCTCTTAGAAGAGCAAAACTAGGGAAGGAAGAAAAAAGGAGGGCTGCAAAATCTAACAAAGAGCCTGATGCTCTTATCACATGAGTAATTATTGTGCTCACATGCGGGAGATGTTGGGCAGGCAATGAGCTTGTTGCACAAGGGGTTCAATGTGGCGGTCTTTCCACGTGTAGGGAGTTTTTAAGTCTCTGAACATTCTACCTTTGTAGGGTAGGGATCTTGGCAATAAAACACATTAGGTTTCAAAGTCGTGTCCTCTTGAAAAGGAGACAACTAAAATGACTTTTCAATTATGGCTAAATTTCAGAAAATCAATGATCCCAATGCCCTTTGTTTGGTAGTATACAAGAAGCTAGTGTAGGCCTGACTAACGGGGCTTACAAGAGAGAGAAATGCTGATTTAAAAAAAAACACTTTCTTTTTCTCATGGCAAATATGTATTTTTCTTTAGCCTTACAAATTCTGTCATCTCAAAGATATGTCTTACAAACATTAAAAGATTCAATATTTACCTTGGAAAAGGGCTTCAATATCTTGCATTTCATGTTGTATAATTATACACCATATTTCCTTGAAGGGTCGCAGAGAGATGAGTTAAATTTTGAAGGAGTTGCTTTCTATTTGAGCTGTGGGAACAAAGGCAAGTTTGTATACTACAGGGAAGGCCCAGGGGATTTTTGCTAGGAGAGATGAAATGATTGTGGTGAAATCAAACTACCTCTGCAGCTCCTTTGTCCAGTTTTCCACTCTCCTGAGGGTTCTTTTTGCCTGGGAAAAAGTTGGGCAGTGGTCAAGTAGAGGAGGATCAAATGAAGCGGGGGTGACTGTGCACGCCCACCACCCGGGCCTCCAGCAGGATGAAAGTGGACGAGGCAAAGGAGCCACTCGGAAAATTGTGAGATGCTATTGTTACCGTAATTATGATCTTTTAAGTTCCTGGGTCATGTTCATGGTGACATTGCCCTAGTTCCCTTGTCTGCTAACAGAGGTAATCTGAGAGGCAGGAACACTCTCTCACCTACCTGTATATTTTGAACACATACAAACAAGACAAAATCACAAAACCCAATTTTTGTTTAAATAGTCTGAAAGAAGTTGCTGTGTTCACAACACACTCGATTCAGAAGTTGATGAAAAGTATTATATCACAGTTAGGATGAACTGATACTGATTTAGAAAGACTGAACTAATGGCACACCAAGGAATGTCTTTAAACGTGTAATTCATAAAATCCTTGGTGCCTGGGACAGAAGGAGGGGACATATTCTACACCCCATGTAAGTCAGGGGGATAATGTTGCCCCATGCAGGCTGCGGAAAATCTTGGACTTTTAGTATTGTGGCAGAATTATTGGGACATCTTGCCCAAATGTCTGATAAAACTTGTAGCCATCTTCCTTTGCAAATGAAATATTCTTAACATGATGAAAATAAAATTGCCATGCCCTAAAAATTCTCAGCCCAAATGAATTTGTATTTGGGTCTGGTTACACACCAGGATAAATCCCCAGCTAACAGCCTAGCTTCCCCAGCTTCTTAGTAACATCTGGCTAATTTTAACTCGTGGCTAGAGGTTGAAACCATGAGAAATCTTGTGGTTATGATCATTTCCACCAGGAAACCCTGAGCTAGCGAGTGGCATGTCAATAAAGAATCTTCAAGAGAGTTTGTTTATATTTCCAAGTTTGAATTTGAGGTTTGGTGATACACACAGACAAAAGTGGCAAACTAGTTCAGCACACAGTTCTGGAAACAGATCTGTAAAGTGTTCTTTTCTCTGAAAGATGTTCTTTTTTTTTTTCTCACGTGCGTGCGTGAGTGTGTGTGTGTGTGGAATTTTGGCAGTCAGGAGAGAGTCTTTCCAAGTGGAAGCACAAGTAGATGGTAAAGGATTCCTCTCTTCCTTTCTAGAAGCTCTCTCACAGCGAGGAGCTACCATTTCTAAGTAGGTTTATTTATGACATTTGAATCTAGACCACAATCTGTGGACGTGGCATTATTATTCCCCTTTAAAAGTGCAGATAATGCCGGGCGTTGTGGTGGGTGCCTGTAGTCCCAGCTACTTGGGAGGCGGAGGCAGGAGACTCGCTTGAGCCCAGGAATTGGAGGTTGCTGTGAGCTGTGAGGCCATGGCACTCTACCCAGGATGACAGCTTGAGGCTCTGTC
>CAUYRH010133731.1:0-24688 GCA_963574655.1 Perodicticus potto
AAAAAAAAAAAAAAAAAAATAGGCAGGGCAAAGTGGTAGTTAGCTACTCAGAAGGCTGAAGCAGGAGGGTTGCTTGAGCCCAGGTCAAGGCTACAGAAAGGTATGATCACACCTCTGTGCTCCAGCCTGGGTGACAGAGCCAGATCCTATCTCTAAAACAAACAAAAAAACTCTATATCATGATCAATGTGTATATGACTTGATAAAAAAATAATTTAAAAAAACGCTCTATAATAGGTTCCCATTTATGTAAAGTTTGCCTCTCTGGACATCAGTTTTCTCATCTGGAAAATGGGGCTAGTAGTATTGATTTCACAGATCTTTTATGAGAGTTAAATGAGATCGTACACATAAAATATATATAGTAGAGGCTCCAAGAAAGCATAGACTAAACATTTGCTGTTAATGATGTGGACTTATAACCCCTTCACAATTGCAAACTACAAAGAATTTTGAAAAACAAAAATTTTTTTCATAAACTACTTGATAGCCAAACATGAACTGAATTGGCATTGGACATTTATAATCTGTTTCTCCTACTTAATGTGAATATCCATATGATTGTACCTGTAGAAATATCAGTGTGTTTGACAATGATCTACCTCTCGTCCCCACTGTGATATTATGTAATAGATGGTATATGTAGCATGTTATTAGGTTGACCCAAATGAAATTGCCATTTCTATAGGTCAAAATAGTCCTAACATCAGATTAGAAAGGGCATTTTTTTTTTTTTTTTTTGAGACAGAGCCTCTAGCTGTCACCCTGGATAGAGTGCTGTGGCATTACAGCTCACAGCAACCTCGAATTCCTGGGCTCAAGCGAGTCTCCTGCCTCTGCCTCCCAAGTAGCTGGGACTACAGGCACCCGCCACAACGCCCGGCCATTTTTTGGTTGCAGCCATTGTTGTTTGGTGGGCCCGGGCTGGATTCGAACCCGCCAGCTCAGGTGTACGTGGCTGGCACCTTAGCCCGTTGAGCCATAGGCGCTGAGCCGGGAAAGGGCATTTTTGAAAATATTGATGGAGGGTGGCACTTGTAGCTCAAAGGAGTAGGGTGCCGGCCCTATAAGCCGGAGGTGGTGGGTTCAAACCCAGCCCTGGCCAAAAACCAAAAAAAAAAAAAAAAAAAAGAAAGAAAGAAAATATTGATGGAGTGGGATGTGGGCAGTGGGGAGGGGAATGAGGTATTGGGGACTGTTGCACCCCTCCTATGCTGCAGCAAGCCCATATTCCTCCCTGCAGAGTAGTGAAGCCCCGTGTTAACTCACTGAGGCCCAAGGGGCTAGGTCTGGGTGCCAACTTGACTGAAGCCCAAGCCTTGGCCCCCACTGGCACCTCCCATGTGCCAAGGCCAGATGAGGAGCAAGAGAAGGATAAGGAGGACAAGCCTCAAGCACTAGTGCCTGGAGGAGCTGTGGTGGTCCTTTCTGGCCCTCACCGAGGCCTCTATGGGAAGGTAAGGAAGCAAGATATCCCAGGAGCCTAAGACAGGCGGCAGGGACAGGGAAGGTTGGTTTGAGGGTGAGAGGGAAAAAGAATTAGGTTTGGGAGTAGTAAGGCTTGGAGTCCTAGTCTTTTAGGCATGCCTGGTCCACTGCTTCCCTAAGTAACCACAACCACATGTTGGGTCTTTCTGGGTCTCATTTCCAACTAAAAGGGAAAGAATGTCATATGCCACATGTCCCTGAGGATTAAATGTTCAAAGGATATCCATAAGCCCCATAATCTGCTGAGGGAAGCATAGGAACCAGGTGTGGTCCCAGCCCTCAGGAATCACAGGGCTTGGGTCTATTGTAGGTAAGGGGTGAACAGCTTGGTCTTGGGAGTGCTGGTAGAGTCCACAACCCTTGCCTCACTCTTCTCAACATTGTAGGTAGAAGGCCTTGATCCTGATAATGTCCGGGCCATGGTGCGTCTGGCTGTTGGGAATCGCATGGTGACTGTTAGTGAGTACTGCCTGCGGGCTGTGTCCCAACAGGAGTTTGACAAGAACTTCTTGGATCTCAGTGAGTGATCCTCTTGTATAGCTGGAAGAGTTGGAGAAGCATTCCTGTGGGTGGCAGGGCCTGGCATGTGGGATAGGTTTAAGATCTGCAGGAGGAAGGGCAGCAGTCTGCCTGGTAGGTGTGCCTTCCAGTCAGAGGTAAGGCAGTGAGAGTGCATGTGAGTGGCTTATTCTGTTTGATTGAAGAAAGGTTGATGTTACGCCCCTCATCTGTAGCCTGTTTCTGAGGGGAAAGAAACAGGTACAGAAACCAGTTCCTACCCTCTGGAAATCTGTCTATATTGGGAGAAACCTCTTTTTCTAAAGAGTGAGAACTGCAAGGATTAGGATGTGACCAAGGAGAAAGGAATTCTAGGGAGCCAGAATAGCCCCAGTGAAGGTGTGTTGGTAGCATGGAGCAGTCTGGCAAATGAGTATAGACAGCTCTCTAGGACTTGCTAGACCACACTAGGTGAGCACTATTGGTATGGGCTTGGGCGGCTGAGGAAGGTTGTGTAAAGGAAGCCATATGATTGAGAGGTGGAGAAGAGGCATTCTGCTAGCCCAGGTAAAGGTGTGATAGTGAGAAGGAGAACTTTGGTTGGTAATAGATTGGCCTTGAGCTGAGGCATGGCCTTGGAAGGAAAGGGCAGCAAGACACTGAGGCTCTTTTTTGATTCTCCCTGTACTCCCTTGGACAGCCCCAGGGCAAGAGAATGCGACATCCTCATCACGGAAGGCCCTCCAGAAGCAGGACCTCCATGTCCAGCAAGAGAACTATGAGAGGAAGCGGAAACACTTTCCAGACCAGTGAGACCCTGGGCATGTGGGATGGGAAATGGGCAGGGGTGTGGGTAGGCTCAAGCAACCAGGGAACACTTCCAGAGCAAGGCAGGTGTGTAGATGGAACTAGGAATGGCCTTGTGAGTGGGTTTCATGATGTAAGCAAAGGTAGGGCAACTGGAAAGTAGATATGAGGAAGAGCTAAGTTTGCTGCTGGCTCCTCTGCACAGACACGATGGGCCTGCAACCAAGAGTGAGAAAGCAGCCCCCAGGAGACAGCACTGGTTGCACAGGGACCTGCATGTGCGGTTTGTGGACAAGCTACACAAAGGTGGCCAGTATTACAACACCAAGGTGGGAACCTGGCAGCCTGGGCCCCCTTCCTCCCTCAAGACTGGGCCCCCTTAACTCTCTTAACATCTCACATCCTCCATCCCCCGACTTGTCTCTCCAGATGACGATTGAAGATGTCCTAAGTCCAGATACCTGTGTATGTCGGACAGATGAAGGCCGCATCCTGGAAGGTGAGTGTAAACAGTAGCAGCTGGAGCATTACCACCCTGGAGGCTGTTTGAGAGAGGTGTCTTAGGTCAAGAGCCTAGCCCAGGCAAGGCTGGGAGGTTGGGCAGAGTTTAGGTTCTTTGCAAGGCCCAGGCCCAGTATCCTCTTACAGAACGTCAGACATTTCCATGATGGTGATTATCTGAGCCCCACTATCCCCATCTGTCAAATTAGCATAGAGCTACTATTTCTCCCTCTTATGACTGGTGCCTTGTGGTGGGGTTCATATAGAGCTCCCAATGCAGAGGAGAGCCTACAACATGCCCACAACGAATAGTGCCTGTTAGCACCAGCACCCCAATATGTAAATGTTGCCTTTATAACAGTCATTTCTGTAAACTTCTTAGGTTTATTCATCTGTAAAATGAACGTGCTGGGACTCTATCAACAGGGTGTAGAGTAGCTCCAAGGAGATAGGAAAGGCCCTTCTGACAGGATACTGGCTGGGCTGGCCTTCAATGCAGGCCTTATTCTCTTCTCCCTCATCTGTAGGCCTGAGGGAAGACATGCTGGAAACCCTGGTTCCTAAGGCAGAGGGCGACCGAGTGATGGTGGTACTTGGCTCACACACTGGGAGGGTGAGTTGCAGACCTGGAAGTGGAGGTTTGGAGGCCTTTCAGGGGCTGTCCCAGAGTCTGGGCTGTCTTTTCTGCTTGCTGACTCTATCCTACTCCTACTCCAGGTGGGACATCTACTGGGTCGGGACAGAACACGGAGCCGGGCTTTGGTGCAGCTACAGAGAGAAAATCAGGTGGTGGAGCTTCACTACGATGCTGTCTGCCAGTATGTGGGCCCTAGTGACATAGATGAAGACTGACCCACATGACCACCCCCATCCCCCAGGCTGTCACCATTCTATACAATATGAGAAAGTTCCGTCAGATGGTGGGAAGATAATTGTTCCATCCTCTGCTTGCGCTAGCATCCTGGGACAGAGACAAAGGCAATAGATGGACCGGAAGAGAACGGAACCTAGAAGGAAACCCAACATTTTCCATTATTTAATGTATAATAAAAACCATTTCCAAAAAAAAAAAACTATTTCCGATACTTAGTAGAAAGATGAAATCATAAGTGGTGTGCTGAGCTGAGAGTTAAGGTGCAAACCATTTCATTTGTCATCCTCTCACCTTTGTGCTGGAGTGTAGGACAAATTAAAGGACTCATTTGATTGTGAGCTCACTCTTGGAATATAGAAACTATGAAATGTGACCCCTAAGCAGATGCTATGGAGTCTGGAATGCTACATCTCTGAACAACTTCCTGAGCAATGGAGTCTGCTTCTATTCTTTTTTTTTTGAGACAGGGTCTCAAGCTGTCACCCTGGGTAGAGTGCCATGGTGTCACAGCTCACAGCAACCTCAAACTCTTGGACTTAAGCAATTCTCTTCCCTCCGCCTCCCAAGTAGCTGGGACTACAGGCGCCCACCACAATGCCTGGAATTATTTTTTTTTTTTTGCTGTTGTTGCAGTTGTCATTGTTGTTTTAACTGGCCCAGGCCGGGTTTGAACCCGTCAGCCTCAGTGCATGTGACCAGTGCCCTACCCACTGAGCTATAGGCACCACCATTTTTTTTTCCTTTTTGAAACAGTCTCAGGCTAGAGGGCTGTGGATCCATTTTCGGCTTAGAGCAGGCCCCCAGCAAATATCCTAAGCCGGTGTTGGGGGTCTAGAGGAAGGGAGGCTTATGCTCACAAATGGGATATGGGTTCTTTTGTTTGTTTACTTGTTTAGAGACAGGGCCTTGCTCTGTCTCCAGGGCCCTGTCTCCCAGACTAGAGTGTCATGGCATCATAGCTCACTGTAACCTCAAACTTCTGGGCTCAGGTGATCCTTCTGCCTCTGCCTCCCTAGTAGCTAGGTCTATAGGTGCATGTCACCATGCCCAGCTAAATTTTTTTTTTTTTTTGTAGAGACGGTTATATTGCCCGGGCTGGTCTCGAACTCCTGGGCTCAAGCAATCCTCCCATCTTGACCTCCCAAAGTGCTAGCATTACAGGCATGAGCCACTGCCCCTGGCCCAAATGGGATATGTTAGATTTAATTTCCAAAGGAACCAAGTTATTTCTGGGCCCTCATTTTATACTAAAACTCTGGCATGCAGGTAAAAATGTTTGTCTCAGAATTTCTCTTGTTTCTCCAGCTAACTATATTCTCAAAAAGATTACTGTTAGAAAATTCTTAAACTTTTTTCCTGTGTAGTGACCTGAGATATAAAAATCAATGAGGGTGGGCGGGACCTGTGGCTCATCGAGTAGGGCGCTGGCCCCATATACCAAGGGTGGCAGGTTCAAACCCAGCCTCGGCAGAACTGCAAAACAGAAAAATAGCCGGGCGTTGTGGCAGGCGTGTGTAGTCCCAGCTACTCAGGAGGCTGAGGCAAGAGAATCGCCTAAGCCCAGGAGTTGGAGGTTGCTGTGAGCTGTGTGACTCCATGGCACTCTACCAAGGGCGAGACAGTGAAACTCTGTCTCTACAAAAAAAAAAAATAATCAATGAGGGAGTTCAGAGCTTTAGACACAGGTGTTTCTAAATCACCTTAAGTCACTAAGTCAATGATGGAATAGCTGATACCTGAGTTAGAAAAAGGCCATGGGTACAAACTCCTGACAGGTAAGAACATGACAGTGCCGGAGAGTTGAAACACTTGCCCCTAGACTAGGAGAATAAAGGTAAATTGCTGTTCCTGCTAAGCAGAGAGTCTTGTAACTGTCACCCCTATAAGAAAAATACAGAACCCACTTCAGGCTCAAATCAGGTAGTGATTTATACACCTGCGCAGGCAGGTCACTGCCCCAGAGGGCAAACGGCGGCCAAGAAAGTCACAGGCTGAATTGTATACCCTTTTTGTGCTGATGTGGCAAAGCAAGCATGTACAAAAGCGGAACATGGCCGGTTACAGGGCAGAGTTACAGGCTTGGCACCTGTGGCTCAATGGGCTAAGGCGCCAGCCACGTACACCTAACCTGGCGGGTTCGAATCCAGCCCGGACCCGCCAAACAACAATGTCGGCTGCAACCAAAAAATGGCCGGGCGCTGTGGCGGGTGCCTGTAGTCCCAACTACTTGGGAGGCGGAGGCAAGAGACTCGCTTGAGCCCAGGAATTGGACGTTGCTGTGAGCTGTGATGCCACGGCACTCTATCCAGGGTGACAGCTTGAGGCTCTGTCTCAAAAAAAAAAAGAAGAAAAAAACAGGGCAGAGTTACAGTCAGGGGGTTGCTGCATGGTGGTTAGCACAAAGACAAACTTGGCTTGGGAGACTCGGTAGCTTGGGAAACTGCTTGAGTAAATTTTCACCATTGTTTAGCTGTGGGACTCGCAGAACTTCCTTGTTCTATTCAGAAACCTGTTCTCAGAATTAACCCAAGGTGGGAGTTTGGAGACGTGTGGGAACCAAGGCTGAGACAGACTCGGGTCTTTTGTGGGGTTGTTGAACATTTCCCACTGGTCTTTTAGGGAAGCAAATCCTTGATTCATCTGCATCACTGGCGAGGGGCTAATAGTGAGTATGCAATACCATTAATTTTCTCATTCAGGGCTGGACAGGGAATTCTCATTTTTCAGGCTCAGGTGAGCTCAGACATTAGATTTTCATTTATGAACAGGGCAGTTTTAAACATTTTGGATGGCTTTACCCTGACTATGGAGCACACACCCTAATCTCGTCTCCAGGCAATAACCTTGTTTAAGGTGAGGGGGGCTGCATTTATTCATTTTCTAGAACACCCATTCAGTTTGTAAAGGTATTTTTCTATCTACTAAGTTTTGGCTAAAATATTTCTCAGGGCTAATTACCCCTAGAAAAAGGAAACTTCTGACCTAGGCCTCCTCCCCCTTTCCACCTTAGAGACCTGTTATTTATGTGGATACAGCCCCATCCAGTACAAGATTTGCACTCTCTCCCCCATATATTCAAGGGCTATCCGGAGCTCACTGGACTGTCTGAACTGTAACACTTTCTAAGGCACTGCCTCTGTGCCAATAGCTCTGGCACTCTCCACTCCCTCTGCATGCCCCTCAGTCTAACAAAATGCCATTTTATCACTCTAGTAACAAAACTACAACAACATTTTTTCTAATGTTTTTTTCATTTTCCCCCAAGTCTCACATTGCTATGTGGCTGCTACTAAAGGCAGACAGAAAACCAAAGAAGGTGGAAAACCTAGAACTTCCAATTTTTCTCAAAATAGCCAGAGGACAAAATTGGAACAGGGAAGAAGGGCACACTCAGACATTCGTTTCAACCCATGAAATGGGCGTGGGGCAAAACCCCACCTATTGTAGCTCCTCTCAGTCACTCTTCAAGCACTCACACGCATACAATTCTAACCCATTTCTTAACCAGGGCAGCCTCAATTTCTTACTTGAGCTGCTACTTAGCCATAGGAGGCAAACTAACACTCCCCTAGACCCTGTGAAGATAGGTCTAACTCCACCCTCAGAGTTTTCTCAGTCACACCACACCCATACATTCTCATATACTTCTCAACAGACCTGCTGGCCATAGAATGTCTAAGGAGTTGGTCAGGCTTCTCCTTCCACTAAAACTGTAGTGGGATTCCCAGATAGATCATACCTTGCCTTAATTAGGGGTCTCAATATCAGCTTATTTCTGCAGGTGCCGATATTTTAGCACTGAGGTCTTAGGGACTGTGACTCTTCTTGGATTCTCTACTCAGGCCTTAATAGTATCGTGGTGATGGGCTAATATACATATGAGTTTTTACTTTTCCCTGTGACATTTCCCCCTTTTCCCAAAGTCTAAAAGTCCAATTAAGACAAGTCCCTCGAGGAGTTTCCTCAGGCTTCAGCCATGTGTTGACCAGCCAGCTCCCAGTATGTGACCGGAGCAGGGCATGTTGACTAGACGTCTTACAAAGTTACCTCTACTTCTTGGCTCGGCGCCTGTGGCTCAGCGGGCTGAGGCGCCAGCCACGTACACCTGAGCTGGTGGGTTTGAATCCAGCCCGGGCCACCAAACAACAATGACAGCTGCAACCAAAAATTGGCCAGGCGTTGTGATGGGCGCCTGTGGTCCCAGCTACTTGGGAGGCGGAGGCAGGAGACTCGCTTGAGCCCAGGAATTGGAGGTTGCTGTGAGCTGTGATGCCACAGCACTCTATACAGGGTGACGGCTTGAGGCTCTGTCAAAAAAAAAAAAAAAAAAGAATCTTTGTGACAAACAAACAAAAAGAATCTTTTTTTTTTTAACAAAAAGAATCTTTGTGACCATTAGCTTTGTGACTCCTGAGGAGCTCTTATAGGAGAGCAAACTAGGAAACAATGGCTGGTTATATATGTATTATACATTAACTGTGTCTATACTTCTGCAAAGTTTAGACCCCCACCAAAATTCACACTTTGTGCCCCTTTATTTTATTAAGGATCACCACAGAAGGGGAAGTCCAGCCAAGGGCAGGACTAGGGCAGCAAGTCTCCTTTCCAGCTTTTTGCATGGTTTTAAGCATACACTGATCTCAGCCAGAGCCTTCTGGGGAGGGCTGAGCTGGGCCCTCAGGGTCTGGGCCTTCTGCCTTCCAATGGAGCTCCCGAGTGTGTCATGGGACTCCAGAACAAAACCCCTGTGAAGTACCCTTGGTGTTGTGTCTCTAGTTCCTGAGTGGTGCCCAGAGGAAAGGAAGATGTGCAGGCTTCTTGGGTTATGAAGCAATTGACTCTCCACTTCTCCCAACCAGCTGCACCCCTTGGAAGGGGCGAAGTTTGGCCAGGCTTTCATCAGGGGCTCTCACTTGGCTGAGCCCTGATGCACGCACATGGGTGAGAAGCTCCATGAGTGCGCCCAATGCAGTGAGGCCTCCCGCGCTCCCACCCACTTAGCATCCAACATATTCACTCAGGCACCAGCCCTGTTCCCATGCTCACAGTGGCAAGGCCTTCGGGTGCGCCTTGTGGAGCTCAGGAGCCAGAGGTGTGCGGACACCAGCCAGCAGCCCTAGGTGTGCAGCTGTGCGGGAAGATCTCAGCTGCATTCCAACCTCCCAGGAGGGCAGGTGCTGGGTAAACTGGCTGGCTGCTGGTGGTGTGTCTGTGGGCTGCACAGGCTGAGTGCAGCAGGGAGCATGGGACAGAGGGTCATGGCTGGAAAGACACCCTATGATGCAACCCCGCTGGTGACCTCAGGGCATGTCTGGGGACATGTGTAATGTACTTATGGGTTGAGGCATCTAATTTAGTTTCAGAGAGGGGCACATCCACTTGGGCAACAGTTTGGGCTCCAGTGGCATCCCGCTCTCCCCAGGAGCAGGTGAGTGGAATAGTTCCCGGGAGGGAGGGCTGGTTGCAAAGTTCCAGCACTCCCACCTTCCCACTGCCTCAGTGGGACTGAGGTTGCACAAGGGTTTTGGGTATCCAGTCAAGGACCTTAAGTCAGAGGCCTTGGTTGGGGGACCCCAGAAGGTGGCAGGAAGCCTAGGACAAAGGGGAGAGGAGGGGTAGTCCTCTATTCTCAGCTCTCAGTCCCACCCCTCTATTCTTCCTCAGTTCTGTCCTCCACATTTGTGGTTGGGATCCATTTTATTTTATTTTATTTTATTTTATTTTTTTTTTGAGGCAGAGCCTCAAGCTGTCACCCTGGATAGAGTGCCCTGGCATCACAGCTCACAGCAACCTCCAATTCCTGGGCTCAAGGGAGTCTCTTGCCTCGCCTCCCAAGTAGCTGGGACTACAGGCACCCGCCACAATGCCGGGCCATTTTTTGGTTGCGGCCGTCATTGTTGTTTGGCGGGCCCGGGCTGGATTCGAACCCACCAGCTCAGGTGTACGTGGCTGGCGCCTCAGCCCGCTGAGCCACAGGCGCCAAGCCTGGGATCCATTTTAAAAAATAAATGTGCCTAGTGTGAAACACTTCTGACTCTTGGCTCCAGCATCATGTCTTCCCTTGGGAGCAGGTCGAAAACCCATATCCTGGAAGCGCCTCTGCACTCAAGAAAGACCTTTCACGGGTGTACTTGCCATTCCAGGCCCTGTTCACAGGCCCAGTCCCAGCTGTCCTGTGCTGCCAGCTTCTGGTCCTGGACAAGTATCTCCACATCTACTCTGCTTCCCCTGCCCTAGCCTCGTGTTTCTCTCCCAGGGTTGGGTACTTGAACTTCCTGGCACTGTGGACAGAACTTTTCTGGGAGGTGGTGGGCCTGTGTCTTGTGCGACTTCCCCTACAAAGTGTCACTGATGCCAGTCTGCCTCTCTAGCCTGGGCCCCACCACCGCTTCTCACTTTCCACAGCAGAATTGCTGTGGGCCTATCTCACTGGCTGCTCTGGGATCCCCTCTGGGACCTGCATGTTCCTCAGTCTTGCCCCTTCCTACCAGGTATTAAGCAGTCTTCTCCCTCCCCTTGCCCTTCCCATGCAGTTGGCTGTGTTGCACTGTTTCCTGAGGACCCCACGGGTCTCCTTGGCTGTGATCTGGTGGGTGTACAAGGTAGGTAGGTTGGGTGGCAGCCATAGGTCAGTGGGTAGGGCTGCAGCCACATACACGGAGGCTGGCAGGTTTGAACCTGGCCCAGGCCAGCTAAGACAACAATAACAACTGCAACAAAAAAATATCCGGGCACTGTGGCAGACACCTGTAGTCCCAGCTACTTGGCAGGCTGAGGGCAAGAGAATCACTTAAGCCCAAGAGTTTGAGGTTGCTGTGAGCTGTGATGCCACAGCACTTTACCAGGGTGACAGCTTGAGACTATGTCAAAAAAAAAAAAAAAATAGTGGCTGGGCGCCTATGGCTCAAGCGGCTAAGGTGCCAGCCACGTACACCCGAGCTGGCGGGTTTGAATCCAGCCCGGGCTTGCCAAACAATGATGACGGCTGCAACCAAAAAATGGCCGGGCATTGTGGCGGGCACCTGTAGACCCAGCTACTTGGGAGGTGGAGGCAGGAGACTTTCTTGAGCCCAGGATTGGAGGTTGCAGTGAGCTGTGATGACACAGCACTCTATCCAGGGTGACAGCTTGAGGATCTGTCTCAAAAAAAAAAAAAAAGGTTAGGTTGACTTCTCAGCTGGGCACCCTGCCTCAATCCTGGGGTATCCAGGGGGAAGCCTGCAGACAGGCAATACCTGGGGGCTTAGCTAAGCCAGGAAGGTGAACAGAGCCCAGAGGCTCCCAGACAGGCCTGACTAGGCCTATGCCTTCAAGAGTCAACAAGTGGGAGGGATTAAGCTCTCTGGACTTCTGTAGTTAGATTAGGAAACCTGGTTTACTTCCCCTTCAGGGATAGAACTAGCTTCTCCTTCCCCCTTTCTAAATATGCAATCAGCTGGCCAGTCTTTTAGTAACCCCCTTACTGCTTACTCAGTGTGTCTGTCTGTCTCTTTCTCTCTCCAATCTTCCTGGGGACTTGTGATTCTTTCAACCCTATCTTTTGGCATTTTTACATTTTGCATAAGCATCTTTGTTAGAAATCAATAATAGCCTTCTGAAGAGGCCAGAGAGGGGCTGCATTTTCTCAGTTTACTCAGCCTCAGTTAATGTAAGCCTTCTCCAAGCATTCTCAGACATTATGTTTTAAACTGGCATGAGTTATTTATTTTCAGTGTAGTTTTCCCAATCAGCTTTCAAACCAGGTCTTTGTGCACAAAAACCCGACCCAATTCATTCCTCACATGAGCTTGTTAGGGGAACAGGAAAGGATGTGCATGTGGAGCTGTGGCTATCGCCCTGACTCTGAGGAGCTTCCTCTCTAGCAAAGTCTCAGGGAGGACCAGAAGTAGCCTGAGGACTCAGGAGGCTGGATCCTGGCCCGGCAGTTGGCTACCTGTCTGGACAGCAGGGCCTAATCACAAGGGTTACCACCCATTACTGCCAGGTGGGGAAAGGTGTACCTTTCAAACTCCATCACCCTCACCCCAGCTGCTGAGGTGGAAGGCCCCGAGCTGGCTCCAGGCAGTGGCAGAGGAGGCTGGCACAGAGAGCTCACATGTCCTACCCACTGGTGCCTCTCTGCAGTAGGGTCCAATGGAGCCAATCTGGTGTGATGGGTGACCTGTGGGACAGCAGGGAGCTGACCTAGGCAGGACTCAGGCTGGAAGTGACTCTCTGGGTGTTTTGAGGAAAGAACACAGGGGATATCAAGGTAATCCAGAGATTTATAAGTGTGCAGTAGGGGCGGCGCCTGTGGCTCAGTGAGGAGGGCACCAGCCCCATATGCCAGAGGTGGCGGGTTCAAACCCAGCCCTGGGCCCCCCCCTAAAAAAACCTTGCAAACAAACAAAAAGTAATAAGTGTGCAGTAGCTACCACCTGCAGAGCTGAGGCACAGAGGGAAGAGGTGGACTAACCAGAGCGTCAGGGCTGGGAAGAGGGGCTCTGACAAACCCAAACCTGCTGGGGCTTTGTGGGGGTGCAGGAGAAACACAGCTTTGCTTGGAAATCCTAGGATTTCTACAATATGTTCACTTTGAGCTTGCCAGAGGCTCAGTTCAGTTGCCAAGGGCTATTTTATTTTATTTTTTTATGTCCATCCCTTTGATGTCTTGTCTTGGACAGACCCACAGTTCCATGGCGTCTGCTCCAACCCAGCTGGCCACAGGTGGGCAGAAATCAGAAATACCACCAGACAGGATCAGCCCCTCCCCTCTTCCAACCTCCTGCAGCCCATCTCAGACCTCTTCTTGCCTCTTACATTCTAGGTCAGGCCTCTGGCCCAGCCCATCACCACCCAAGGGGCTCTTCTTCAAAGCCTCCTCATCCTTAGCCCCTCAATTTACCTTCAGTGACCATCTACCAAATGAGTTAGATCATCCCTACCCCACCTTCCTACCTTCCAGGTTAGCTCTAACAATAAAATTAAGGTCAGAAACTTTGGGAGCGAGGCCAGGAGGATAAACTACAATTCCTATCGGGCTCCAGGGCCACAGGTTTCCCCAGCCCCACTCCCTGACCCAGTGGAGAGGCAGCCACTGCCCAGAGACTGAGAAGTTGCAGTGACCCAGTCCTCTCCCACTTCAGTTAGGGCCAGGCTAGGGGCAGGGTAGAGCTGGGCTTTGGACTGTGCACGAATCTGGGTGGTCTTTCCAACCCTATGGGACCCTAACGGGCTTTCTTCCTTGCCACAGACACATTGGAGTTGTACCAGATCCAGTGTTCTCTGGACCTTCAGGTCCTGGGGCCCAGGTGGAAGTTTGCTTTGTATCCAGGACCTGCTACACGAACCTCTCTTATTTGTTTGTTTATTTTTGAGGCAGAGTCTCAAGCTGTCACCCTGGGTAGAGTGCCGTGGTGTCACAGCTCACAACAACCTCAAACTTTTAGGCTCAGGCAATTCTCTTGCCTCAGCCTCCCAAGTAGCTGGGACTACAGGTGCCCACCAAAACACCCAGCTATTCTTTTTTTTTTTTTTTTTTGGTTGCAGTTGTCATTGTTGTATTAGCTGGCCTGGGCTGGAGTCGAACCCACCAGCCTTGGTTTATATGACTGGTACCCTACCCACTGAGCTATGGATGCTGCCAAACCTCTCTTGTTTTGAGCCCCACACAAAATTGCAGATGGTAAATGGTTTGGAGCATTACACTTGAGTATATGTGTTGTATACAAAACCAAGCCTTGATCCTGTTTCTCAGTTGTACATTTTGTTCCAAAAACTGGCCTTTTTTCCCTCTCTTTTTCTTTATTTTGTTTGTTCTTTCTTTCTTTCCTTCTCTCTCCCTTTCTCTTCTCCTTCCTTTCTTTCTCTTTATTTGTTCTCTTATGTGGTGGATGGGCACAATATTCTATAGAAAGTCAGAAGGATCAAGATGTCTGCAGATGACAGAATAAGAAAGCTGCGCTGACAGTCCTGAGGCAAGCTGTGAAGGTGTACTGTTGTCCTTGCCAAGCAAAAGAAAGATAGTGCTGGTGGTCCTTCCTTGCATATCAGCAGAGAGAAAGCATTTGCCAGACCAGTAGCTATGAAGGTGAGGATCTTCACCCCTTCAGCTGTCCTGAGCTGCCCTCCCTAATAGAGTAAGCCCTTTATTTCCTTAGGGTTGAGACATTCTGCTGATTTCCTTGTTCTGCTCCTCATGATGGTAAATGGATCTCTGGCAGTTAGATCTTGTCATTTGAGCTCTGCCACACTAGTCTTTCATCTCCATTGAAATCAGGAGATCTTTTTTTCTTTTCTTTTTTTTTGAGACAGTGTCTCACTTTGTCACCCTCAGTAGAGTGTTGTGGCTTCATAGCTCATAGTGACCTCAAATTCTTGGGCTCAAGCAATCCTCTTGCCTCAGCCTCCTGAGTGGCTGGGACTATAGGTGCCCACCACAGCACTCAGATAATTGTTCTATTTTTAGTAGAGATAGTCTGCCTCTTGCTCAGGCTGGAGTTTTTTTTGTTTTTTTGTTTTTTTGTTTTTGAGACAGAGTCTCACTTTGTTGCCTTGGTAGAGTGCTGTGGCATCATAGCTCATAGCAACTTCAAATTCTTGGGCTCAAGTGATTCTCTTGTCTCAGCCTCCTAAGTAGCTGGGACTACAGGTCCCCCCACAACACCTGGCTAGTTTTCTTAGAGATGGGGTTTTGCTCTTGCTCAAGCAATCCACCCAAATTGACTTCCCAGAGTGCTAAGATTACAGGTATGAGCCACCACACCCAGCCCAGGGTGGCCTTTACAATGGCAGCATCTCCTATGGCAATACTGGCCTATGGAGAACAGCCATTATAGTGATTTTCAGGGGTGCAGGTGCCCTACTGAATAAATAATTTCCCAGTGCTTTCAGAACAAGAATATCCTCCTGACTTGGCACATGTAGCACAGTGGTTAGGGCACTGACCACATACACTGAGGCAGGCGGATTAGAACCTAGTTTGGGGCCTGCTAAACAACAGAAAAACAGCCGGGCTTTGTGGTAGGCACCTGTAGTTCCAGCTACTTGGGTGGCTGAGGCAAGAGAATCACTTAAGCCCAAGAGTTAGAGGTTGCTGTGAGCTGTGAAGCCATGTCTCAAAAAAAAAAAAAGAATATTCTCCTTGGTGCAGGGTGTGTGCACATGCCTGTACATGAGTGCATGATATTGCACAAGGTAAACCCACTTAAATGTTTCCTGTATTCCCAAGACTTTGGATTCCTTTCATCAAATTATACCTGGGGAATTCTGGGATTTCAACCTCTTTGAATTTCGAGCACCATTGAATTTAGGTCTCAGTCAACCCACCAAACCATGTCCTTCAAACTTGCATAAGCTAACATTACCTTAAATGCAATTTTTGAAAGTTATCCCATACAAATGAACGTGATCCAGTCCAGTGCTATATCCCATCTTCCTTGGTCAAAAACCCTTAGATGCCATTCCCATATTTGTCCCTGAGGTTTATGCCACTTAGATAAACAAAACCTTGCAATTCTTTTACAGCATAATACTATGCTTAAGAGTCAGATTTTATACTTGTCCAAACTCATTAGAGGTTGGGAGCAGTAAACGGTAGTTGGGGGAAGGGGGCCCTTACAAGGAACAAGATTTATAGCCTGTCACCCATCTTCCAGACTAGGTCAGCTCCCAGATTCAGTTCTCCTCACTGGAAGGAGACCAAGTCCTTTTGGGATAAGTCCTGCCTCAAGAATAGGTTGTGGGCCAGGCATGATAGCCTATATCATAGTCCTAGCTACTCAAAAGACTTGGGTAGGCAGATTGCTTGGGCCCAGGAGTTCAAGACCGGTCTGAGCAATATAGCAAAACCCTGCTATGGGCAGCAGTATGGGAGATCTTCCTAAAAGGGTCTGCTGCCAGAGTGAGAAGGAGAATATACCCAGATCTTTCAGGGATTGAGAGAGACTGGCTCTGAGTTGAAGCTGATCCCCTAAGACTCTGTGATCTACTAGATAAAGCAGGATTTTATGGCCTTCACTTGTCTCCTGGTGGCTCACTGTATGTTTACTCCCACTCTGGGTATTTTCCTGGTGTGAGGATGGATAATAGGAAGCGACACACTCAGGAAATGGTAGAATCACCATATTGGCTCTTTAACTCAGGGTGATTATCCTTCAAATAGGAGGGACCAGAGAGAAGCCCCTAGGATGTTGCCTCTGTGCCAGGATGACAACCCAGAAGCTAGACCACATACCCAGGGAAATTACAGAGTTTAGTGCCACTGTCAACGAGCCTGAAAGATACAGGGTGGTGATTCTTACCACAACATCACTCTGCTTGACTGGGCTGTACAGGAGACAGCTGGATCCTAGAGAATCACAGCAAGTTATTAGACCATGACTCCAATTGCAGCTGCTGATTTGGATGTGTTATCTTGATGGGAGCAAGTTGGCTCAACGAGGGGTGTGAAGAGACTCATAGCTTTGGCTGAATGCACTCAACTCCATTCCAAGCTTTAGGTTCTCCTCCTCATGCTAACTCCTAAGAGGACATATGGTGAGCTTGTGAATTTAGTGTAGTTTGCAGTTGTGCAATACACACAACCAATGGAGCACACACCTGAGCAGGGTGGGAGAACAGTCCACAAAGGGTCACACAGACCCAGAATTCCCCAGGAATGGGGAAGAGACCACAGCCACCAGGAAGAGGGAGGATGGGCCCAGACACCCTCACTCGAGGGTGCAGTCTAATGGGGACAGGTTTGCTGAGCTTCTGAGTGTGATAGCTCAGTGTCCCCTTCTAGCAAAGAATCCCAGCCCCTATCCCATGATGAGGGGATTTTTTGATCATTTTATTGTTCTACTGATTTAGTTAATGATTATCCATTAATATTGATTTCTGGGGATTCTGAGGTTCTATTCAGCCTTGGCCTCAGAGGTTTGCTATTTGTCCCTGCCCCTTGCAGGCTCCACCCCTGCCTTCCAGGAAGGGAAGGGGTCAATGCCCTGCTGCCCTGTACCTCACTCAGACCTGATCACCTCAGACGCTCACCGCTGCTAGAGCCACTGTGATCATGATGTCCTTGCTGGTGTTCTTCCTGCTGCTCTGGGGTGAGGGATCCATGACCTGGGGAACCCTGACAGGGCCTGGGAGTGGGATCGGGGGCCTCATGGTGCTGTCTCCACAGGTTTCACCCTGGGCCCAGTGGCAGAGGCGGCCGTGTGTGAGTACAAGGCAGGACCAGGCCTGGGGATGGTGCTGCAGGCAGGGATAGGCCCTGGCCCTGCAGCACTCAGCTGATCCCAGCCACCCTTCACAGTTTTTGACACCCGGCCCAGCTTGTCAGCAAAATCGGAATCACAGTTGGAGCCCTGGGCCAACATCACACTGATGTGCAAGGCCCAACTGGACACCATGGATTTCGAGCTGCTCAAGGATGGGGCGTCCCAGGAGCTTGTGCACCTACATTTACCTACCATCAAGCACCAGTTCCTGCTGACGGGTGACACCCGGGGCCTCTATCGATGCCGCTCAGGCCTGAGCAATGATAGGTGGACCGAGCTGAGCAATCTTGTGGAGGTGACAGGGCCAAGTGAGCAGTAATAAGGGCCAGGAGGCCATAGGGAGGGGGCTGCTGGGGGCTCTTCCTTCCCCCAAGTCCCCTGACATCTCTGAGCCTCAGTTTTCCCATCTTGTCACATTTGTACTGATCCCAGAGGCTTGTGAGGGATAAATGATTGCATCCGCAGAGGTCTGGCACAATGTGTGACTCCAGACACTTCTCCTCTGGCTGCCCTGTTTCTTCCTGGCTGTGCCCCTCTTGAATTCCCTTCCCTCCTGTCTCCCTCACAGTCTTCCTAGTCATGCCAAACCACTTATTAACCCTGCAGAGTCCCTGCCCTCACCCTGGCTCTCAACAGAGCCAGTGTCCTGGATCACACCTGGCCTGAACTCCACACTGGTGTGCCACGGGGGATTGCAAGGTGTGACCTTTCTGCTGAGGCGCAAAGGAGATGATGCATTTCTGGAAGTAGCTATGGCCGGGGAGGATGTGAAGGCCACCTTCTCTGTCCACAAGGCTGGCGACTACAGCTGCACCTATAGGACCCGTGCTGCAGGCACCCCCTCAGACCCCAGTGCCCCTGTGACCATCAAGGAACTCGGTGAATGTTGGACAGTCTCAGAGATCTTCTGAGGGAGGAGTCCCCTGGGGGGAAGGGCTACATTCTCTTTGGCCTCCAACACTGAATCTTCCTGTCCAGGGCTGGGTGCAGGGAAATGGCCATACCAGTTGCCTTGGCCTGAAAGTTGCAAAGTTTGGGTACAGTATGCCCAAAAGAAGGGAGGGTTTTCCTGGGGGTGCCACCAAGAGGGCAGAGGACAGTAGACTGGGCAGACGGTAGCTCTAACAGGGAAACGGTGCAAGAGGGTACCCTGGCCTCTGGTGGCCCCAGGGATGATTCCTGCCTTGCAGCTGCCCCTCTGCTGCCTGCACTGAGTGTAGATAGAGAGTCTGCAGGAATCTTGCGCCCAGGTGACAAAGCGACCCTCCTCTGCTTGGCGCCCCTGGGGGGCGTGGAATTCCAGCTACGGCAGGGGGAAAAGGCGCTGCCAGTGCCCCAAAGCAGCGCCTACTTTGACCGCACCTACTTTCATCTGGAGGCCCTGGCCCCGCAGGACACTGGGCACTACTACACCTGCCGATACCGCCTGCGGAACCACCAAGCCATCTGGTCAGCGGACAGCAAGCCCGTTGAGCTGATTGTGAGCAATGGTGAGCCCATTGGCCACAGCAGGGGGAACAGGGTTGGGACAGGTGCAGGCACCCGGTGTAGGGGTCCTGCATCTAGTCCCAATTCAACCCTTCGCCTCAGTTTCCTCAACTGCCAGAGGGACAGTGAGCCTGGCAACCTGAGACCTGGTGAGGAATTGGGTCCTCAGGCCCTGCTGAGGCCTCACACCACCGCCCCCCAACAAGGGTCCCCAGGGGCTTCTCAGGTCTGGGCATTGCTGAGGCCTGCCCAAGAGGCTGGGCTACTGCTACTCTTCCCCGGTTCGCGCTGGGCTCCTTGACATTTGGCAAACATTGAACATTGACTGAGCACTTGACTTCCAGCCTCCCACCCCTCCCCCAGGACTCCAGGTGCTCCAGGTGGCCGTGCATTGGGCCAGTGCCCCAGACGCTTAGGGGCGAATCCATGTTTGGCGGTCATGTCCAGGGGGCACGAAGCCGGGGACACAAAATATCGCCCGCTTCCCTATGTTTTTTTTTTTTTTTGTAGAGACAGAGTCTCACTTTATCGCCTTCAGTAGAGTGCCGTGGCGTCACACAGCCCACAACAACCTCCTACTCCTGTGCTTAGGCCATTCTCTTGCCTCAGCCTTGTAAAAGTAGCTGGGACTACAGGCGCCCGCCTCAACGCCCGGCTATTCTTTCTTTGCAGTTCGGGTTTGAACCTGCCACCCCCGGTATATGGGGCTGGGGCCCTACCTACTGAGCCACCGGCGCTGCCCCTCCCTATGTTTTTTTTTTTTTTTTTTTTTAGAGACAGAGTCTCACTTTATCGCCCTCGGTAGAATGCCGTGGCGTCACATAGCTCACAGCAACCTCCAACTCCAGGGCTTAGGATATTCTCTTGCCTCAGCCTCCCGAGTAGCTGGGACTACAGGCGCCCGCCACAGCGCCGGGCTATTTTTTTGTTTTTGCAGTTCAGCCGAGACCAGGTTTGAACCCGCCACCTTCGGTATATGGGGCCGGCGCCCTACACGATGAACAGGCGCCACCCCTCCCTAGGTTTTTATAGACAAATTAATAACAAAGAGCGAAGGAGTTGTGAGAACTACTCACGGGGACAGGGACCAGGGGCCAGAGAGGGGTGCGGTTTTCATCAGGGTGGTCCTGTTGGCCTTGCTGAGAAGGTCGAAGACTCAGCCAAGGCAAAGCCCGAGAAGCTGGACCACACGTCAGGCTGGGCAGTCCCCTCGCACCTGGGTCAGCTCACGTCCTCCTCCACAGAGCAGCTGCCTGCGCCTGAGCTCTTGGCGGAGCCCTCCAGCCGTAGCCCAGAGCCCGGCACGCTGGTGCGGCTGCGGTGCCGGGGGCCCCTGGTTGGCCTGCGCTTCGCCCTGGTGCGTGAGGACGCAGGCGGTCACCGCGTGCGCCGCGTGCTGAGCCCCCCTGGGACCGAGGCCACCTTCGAACTGCGGAACGTTTCGGTGGCCGACTCGGCTAACTACAGCTGCGTCTACGTGGACCCGGAGCCGCCTTTCTCAGGCTCTGCGCCCAGTGCCAGCGTGGAGCTGCAGGTGGAGGGTGAGCTTGCGAGCACCTGCTGTGCGCTAAGGGAGCCCGCCTTTCCTGGGTACCTAAGGCCCTGATCCTGTCCTCATCAGCAACTCTTTGCAGGGGGTGGGGGGAAGAGGCAGCGGATGACAGTCCTGGAGACCCTTTGACACATTTTCTAAGGACTGATTAAGAGAATGGGGTTGGTCCCAGATCTTCCTGTTCAAATCCCTTTGCACCTGCCTGTGCTTCAGTTTCCTTGTGCTACACCCTGGTCAGTGGTCGTATTGGACAATCACTCCAACTCCACCTGGGACCCGTCCCACTGCGGAGGGGTGACATGTAATTCTCCCCAAGCCCTCGCCATCCCTGGGGTCTGTTTGTTCCTCCGATTTCCTCATAGAGGTGTCCACAAGAGATAGGGGCATGCAGAGCGGCGGGGCACAGGTCTCACAGCCAGACCTTCGGGTTGTGCCCTCTGCACAGAACACCGTTTCCCTTGGTCATTTCTTCCTTGACTGCACGTGTCCCGAGTGTCCTTGAGGACCTCAAGATGCCCCAGAGCACCCTGTCTGTGGACCAGGGTCCTGGGGCAGGTGACGAGGATGCACGGGGCCAAGTGACTGTAGAGCAGGGCTCAGGGTGCCGCCAAAGCAGCTGCCTCCGCTCAGGTCCAGGAATGGGAGCGGGTTAAGTGCTGGCTGAGGACAGCAGCGCGAGTCGAGGAGGGCTTCAGCGGGAGCCAGGTCTGAGCTGTGGCTACAGCTCCCTGGGCTGACCGGCCTGCTCTGCCCAGGACCGCCTCCCAGGCCGCGGCTGCGCGCCCTGTGGAATGGTGCGGTGACCCCCGGCCGGGACGCCGTCCTGCGCTGTGAAGGCCAAGTTCCCGACGTCACCTTCGAACTATTGCGAGTGGGGGACCCGAAGCCTTTGGAAAGGCTCCACGCCACTCACCCCTCTGCCGACCTCACGCTGACCTACGTGGGGCCCCAACATGCCGGCAACTACAGCTGCCGCTACGGCTCCTGGTGGCCCAACCGCTTCGAGTCAGAGCTCAGCGACCCAGTGCAGCTCCTGGTGGCAGGTGCCCTTTCCCTAGGTCCTGGGGGATGGGCTCCTTCCTGGGTTGTGCCCTGGCAGGGAGTGCCCTTCTTTGCACCTCTTTCTGGGTACATTGGCTGCTGTGTCCAGTCTCCACTTGGGGTGAGGGCAGAATTGCAGGGGGGAACCACACTACAAAGGCCCTGAGGCAAAGAGTGGCTTGGTCAGCTACAGCACCTGGAGGGAGGTGGAGGTGGGGCCAGGCCGTCAGCTGACCAGCAGGGAGAGAGGAAGGCACGGGATCCACCTTCACTCCTTCTTTTTCACATCTGTCCAGGACATTGACCCAGCTGTGGACACAGGGTGCTGACGGTGTCCTTGGGAAGTGCTGGGAACACGGGACTGGTTCCTGACCTTCTTGCTGCAGCTGGAGGCTGGGCTCCCTGGGGTGGGAGGCTGGAGGTCTCTCCCTCACTCCTTCCAGCAATTATAATAAACATGGAGAGAGACTTTGCTTAAAATGTCTTTGGGGGGCGGCACCTGTGGCTCAAAGGAGTAGGGCACTGGCCCCATATGCCAGACGGAGGTGGCAGGTTCAAACCCAGCCCTGGCAAAAAAAGAAAAAAAAAAAGAAAAAAATGTGTCTTTGGCCAGTGGGTCCAGAGTCAGACCCAGGGCTGAGTGGGGTGGGATCCTGTGTGTTGGAGGTGGTGGTCTCCAGGTTGGTTCCTGATGGTAGACGGATAGAGCATTGGCTCTCAAGCCCACATTTCTCAAGACCTCCTTCCACTCTCTTTTACCAAGCTGCCTCTTACTCCCCAGCAGGTAGCCGCAGGTAGCCCAAGGCTCTACCTAACTCCTGACCACATTAGTCTCTAGAAGGAGAAAATTCAGAGAGCCTGCAGTTTGTGGTCCTGTCCTTTTAGACACAGGGTGGTGGTGCTGGACTGTTCCAGGCCTCCCATATCAGAGTTTGGAGTTGTGGCAGTGGGTGGATTTCTCTCTGTTCATTCCCATTGCCCCTGAGCTCTGAGCCTCCTTTGCCCCACCTGACATCCTCCTGAACCACTGCCTGGTCCCTGCCTGGAGCTTGGCCCTCTAGGTTCTGGTACACAGTAGGTGTGTGTTAGTGTTGTTACCGGAATTTCTTTCTTTAGTTAAGTCCTTGGACTCAGGGATTCAAAGAATGAACCCAGGGACCACAGATCAGTGGTAAGATAGGATTTATTAGTCAGAAAGAAATACAAAAGGAGTAAAAAAAAAAAAAAAAGCACCAGAGCTTCTGGACAAAAGAACTAAAAAGGCTTAGAGCTTCTGGCAGAGGGAAAGAACCAAGTGGGAAGTTTCTGCGTTTAGAGGTATAAAGTCTTGAGAATTACATTTGACCAGGACTTGTTGTTAATGAGTGTTATTGACAAATGAATGAATGCAATCCCTCCAGCCTGGGGCAGAAGGTTAGGGTGTTCCCTTCATGAAATTGCCCTGGCCTAGGAAAATTGGGGTCCCTCGTGCAGCCTTGAATTTGGGAACCCTGTATCAATTGTTCCTTTCTGAGTAGAAACTAACTGCTGTTAGAGAAAAAGGACAAAGACTCCCGCTGAATTGGGCAATGACGTAAGGGAGCAATTAGGATTTCTTTGAAGGCAGGGTGATCCAGGGGTCTGCAATAGAATTGGGTTTTGGACTGGAATCATCTTTACTGTTTGTAGCCTGATGATGTCATCTCTGTAAGATACAAATCTGATTAGCATGTTAAAAGGCAAGGGTAGAACAGTGAGATGAGGGAGTTACAGAGTCAGTGGTGTCAGGTTGGAAATAACAAAGTCAGTGATGTCAAAGAAAACTACATTAACACTTTCTTTGCTAGCTTCTAAATAATAACTCCAAATTTTTTTTTTTTGAGACAGAGCCTCAAGCTGTCACCCTGGAGAGAGTGCTGTGGCATCACAGCTCACAGCAACCTCCAGCTCCTGGGCTCAAGTAATTCTCCTACCTCCGCCTCCCAAGTAGCTGGGACTACAGGCGCCGGCCACAATGCCCTGCCATTTTTTGGTTGCAGCCGTCATTGATGTCTGGCGGGCCTGGGCTGGATTTGAACCCACCAGCTCAGGTGTACGTGGCTGGCTCCTTAGCTGCTTGAACCACAGGCGCCGAGCCAATTTTGAAGTTTCTTGATCTAGTTTCTATGATAAATCATAAGTTAAAAAAGGCCTTCCATATAATAACTTAAATGGGCTATAATCTAGTTTCTGAAGTAAACTTCTTATTCTAAGGAGAACAATGGAAAGTAATTTAGTCCAAGGGAGGTGAGTCTCTTGACTTAGCTTTCATAACTATCCTTTGATTTTATCATTCATGTTTTTTACCTTCCCAGTGGATTGGGGCCTCCAAGAACAGCATAGATGATAGTTTATGCCCAGGGCTTTAAATATTCCCTATGTAACAGCTGCTTTGAAGGCAGACCTGTTATTACTTTGCAAATTCTGAGAGATTCCACACTTGGTGATAATTTCATATACTAAAGCCTTTACAAATTCCTGGGCCTTTTCTGTCCTGCAAGGGAACTCTTTTTTTATTTTATTTTTTATTTTTTTAAACAAATGTATTTTATTATTCTTCATTACATTATTTCCCCCCCACCCTCCAGTGGTAAGACAGAATTTATTTACAGAAAAGAATACAGAAAACACTAAAGCTCCTAGTAGAGGGAGAGATCTCAAGTGGGGAGAGAGAAGTTCTCTCCCTTTCTCTCCCGGTCTTTCCCTGTCTCCTCCTTTAGGCCTTTAGTCTCAGGGTATATATAGGTGTATGGGTTCCTTGGCCAGGAAACGAATGAATACAGTCCCTTCCACCGGGGGGGGCAAAGTGAATGAATGTATCAATGAATGGACACAATCCATTCATGGAATTGAGGCCTAGGAAATTCACAAGAAATCGACCTAGGCATAGGAAATGGGGGTTCCACATTTAGTCCTAATTGTAAAGGGAAGGAGACACCAAGGCACAGGTGTTTCCTCGGCAGTTGTCCAGCCTTTTTGGCTGTTGGAGCCTCTGGTGGGGGTTGTAGGTCCCCCTCCTTGTCTGTCATCCAGCCTGCTGGCTCTTCAGCTGGCTGCTGCAGCACCGACACCACCAAGGAGGAGGCGGCAGGTCCGCCAGCTCCGCTGAGCTGGCTAGGGTGCCAAATGTCCTGCATCAATTCTCCCTCTCTGAGTAGAAACTCTAACTGCTGTTAG
>CAUYRH010133734.1:0-12793 GCA_963574655.1 Perodicticus potto
ATTATGAATAATGATCATGATGCAAGACTAGCTTCTCCATCTTTTAGGTGACTTCCTTATAATACGTTCTCAGATAGGCGATTTTTGAAGAGTATCAAAAAATATAAACATTATTGTTTCCCAGTTTGCACTGTTGTTTGCAAGGATATGAGTTTCACACCATTATTTAAACTAGGTTTCACTCACTTCTTTTACTTTCCAAAGTATAAATTGATAAATATTTGCTGACATAGTATTAATAACTCTGAAGTTTTGCATTCTGTATTCAAAGATACATATAGATGAACTTATTGAAATTTATAAATTTTTATTGCTCTAATTCTACTTCTGACATTCTTGTCATAGCAAACAAAAACAACAATAATAAATACCACTCATTTAAGACACAAACACAACTGTGAGATACTGATGTACCAAGGTTATGAAACCTTACTGAGGTGTGTAACATGTGTCAACATAACCACATGGTAGCAAGATTGTGAACTAAATTGTCCGATCTCATAAGGCAGACACAGAAAGACAAGTATCATGTTCTCACTCATACGTGGGAGCTAAAATAGTGGATCTTCCAGAGGTAGAGTATTTGGAATGGTAATTACCAGAGCCTAGGAAGGGAAGGGGAGGATAAAGAAAAGTTGGTCAATGGTTACAAAAATTCATTTAGATAAAAGAAATTCTAGTATTAAATAGTAAGGTAGGGAAATTATACTTAACAATTTGTTGTATATTTCAAAATAGCTACAGAAAAAATTTATAAAGTTTTCAACAAAAAGAAAGATACATGTTTAGAGTGATTGATATCCCAGTTACTATGATTTGATCATTACACATTATATTCATATATCAAATTATCACATATATTCCCAAAATATGTACAACTAGGAAATATCAATTAAAAGTAAATAAGACATACTGTGGAGTTCATACCAAAAGGATGGAATGCTAATTTATGAAGCATGTGAGCTGTGGGAATACCAAGTAATAAGTGATCAGACAGAAGTAAGGAGTATTCAATTCCAAGGAAAAAGAAACGAAGCCTTAAGTTTTCTCAGGAAAACCAAAGCCAAATTCCACAGGGATAACGAGAAGATGTGTTCTGATTTTAGTTGAGGCCTAACTTTTTTCTCTCATTTCCGGAAAGCAATCTTCAAAATTTGTCTGTGTTAAAGGTAACACAGGCATATCTTGGAGATTTCATGGATTTGGCTTCAAGCCACTACAATGAAGTATTTCAATACACCAAGTCACACAATTTTAGGGTTTCCAAGTCCATATGAAAGTTATGTTTATACTGTACAGTAGTCTATTAAATGTTACATATACAAGAGCTGGGTCCACACTATATTAGAGTCAACCAAATATGCAATACCATTGGGTATAAAACAACATGTACATTCCTTAATTAAAAATACAATATTGGGCAGTGCTTGTGGCTCAAAGGAGTAGGGCACTAGCCCCATATGCCAGAGGTGGTGGGTTCAAACCCAGCCCCGGCCAGAAACTGCAAAAAACAAACAAACAAAAAAAACCCCCAATATTGCTAAAAAATGCTAATTATAATATGAGCCTTTAAGGAGTCATAACCTTATTGCTGGTAGAAGATCTTGTCTTAATGTTGATAGATACTTACTGATCAGAATGGTGGTTGCTAAAGGTTGAGGTGCCCATGGCAGTTTCTTAAAATAATACAACAATAAAGTCTGCCACATCAATTGGCTCTTCCTCTCATAAAAGATTTGTCTGTCTGTGCTGTTTGATAGCATTTTACCCACAGTAAAACTTCTTTTGAAATTAGAATCCATCTTCTCAAACTTTGCCACTGCTTTACCAATTAAATTTTGTAATATTCTAAATCCTATGTTATCGTTTCAACAGTGTTCATACCATTTTCATCAGGAGTAGATTCTTCTTCAAGAAACCACTTTCTTTGTTCATAAAAAGCAACTCATCTGTTCAAGTTTGATCATGAGATTGCAGCAATTTAGTCACCTCTTCAGTCTCTAATTTCAAGTCTTGTTTTTTTGCTATTTCCACAATATCTGCAGTTATTTCCTCCACTCATGTTTTGAACCCCTCAAAATAATCCTTGAGGATTGAAATTAGTTTCTTCTGAACTCATGTTATTGTTGATATTTTGACCTCTTCCCATGAATCATAAATGTTCTTAATGGCATCTAGAATGATGAATCTTTGCTGAAAGGTTTTCAATTTACTTTGCCAAAATCCATCAGAAGAATCACTATCTATGTCATCTATAGCCTTATGAAATGTTTTTCTTACATAATATGACTTGAAAGTCAAAATTACTCCTTGATCCATGGGCTGCAGAATGAATGTTGTATTAGCAGTCACGGAAACAACATGTTTAAGAAAGTAAAATAGCCTTATTGCTGATATGTTGTTTCCATAACTGCTAATACAACATTCATCTCCTCATACATCTCTCAGTGCTCTTGGGCGACCAGGTGCATTGTCAGTGATAAGGAATATTTTGAAAGAAATTTTTTTTCTGAGCAATAGGTTTCAACAATGGGCTTAAAATTTTAAGTAAACAATGCTATATTCAGATGTGCTGTCATATAGTCTTTGTTGTTCAATTTATACATCACACACACAGTAGATTTAGGATAATTCTTTAGGGCCTATGATATTCAGAATGGTAAATGAGCCTAGGCTTCAACTTAAAGTCATCAGCTTCATGAGCTCATAACAAGTAAGTCTGGCCTTTGAAGCTTTGAAGCCAGGCACTGACTTCTCCTTTCCAGCTATGAAAGTCCTAGATGGCATCATCTTCCAAAAGCAGGCTGTTTTGTCTACATTGAAAATTTGCTGTTTAGTGTAGCTGCCTCCATCAATGATCTCAGCTCCATCTTCTGAATCACTTGCTGTAGCCTCTCCATTAGCACTTGCTGCTTCACCTTGCACTTTTATGTTACGGATATGGATTTTTTCCTGTAACCTCAGGAGCTGCTAACTTTAAACTTTTCTTTTGCAACTGAAGAAAGTTAGGAAAGCTCTGGGTTAAGCTTTGGCTTATGGGAATATTGTGGCTAGTTTAATCTTTTATCCAGAACACTAAAATTTTCACCAAATCAGCAATAAGGCTATTTTACTTTCTTATATCATTCATGTGTTTGCTAAAGTAGCATTTTTCATTTCCTTCAATAACTTTTCTTTTATATTCACAGCTTGGCTTTAGTGTTTTTTGGCTTATCTTGGCTTTTGAGATCCCTTCTCCACTAAGCTTAATCATTTTTAGGTTTTGATTTAAAGTGGATGACATGTGACTCTTCACTTGAACATTCAGGGTTATTAATTGGCCTAATTTCAATATTGTATCTTAGTGAGTATGAATGCCCAAGGAGAGGGAGAGAGATAGGGGAAGAGACAGTTGGTGGAACAGTGAAAACACAAAGTTGATGGATTAAGGTTAACATTTATATGGGTGCGGTTCATCATGCCCAAGACAATTACGATAGTAATATCATGGCACCAATAAACTTGCTCAGTGCAGGATTGTCACAAACCTTCAATTTGTGAGAAATGTAGTGTCTGCAAAGCACGATTGAAGTGAAGCACAATATAATGAAGTATGCCTGTAGTACAAAATGACAAAACTCAGCGGGAACAGTTTTTATAATGAAACAAAGCACTAGAAAGCCAATTAGTTCCCAAGGAAAGTGGGAATGTTGTTTTTGAACCAATTCAAGCTGAGATGATAATGGTGATAAGTGTCAGCTGCGCTTACTCTGAAAAGTTTTGTTTCCTGCAGGAGACTTTAAAATGCAATTACTATATGTCCTTATTTATAATGTTTGCATGAATCTATACAATAAGTTGTCAAGATAAATAGATGTATAACAAAAAATGTCAAAGAAAATGATTTAGTAGTATCCAAATTTGCTATATAACTTCTAAAATAAGTAATTTATCATTCATTCTTTAATAAATTCATTTAGTTTTTTACATTTCCAAAGCTAAGAATTTTTAACTAACACCAACAACAGAAATATATGTTAAAATGCAAAACATATGGAGCAAAAGAACTAGAAAAGGACTAGTTCCTGCTGAGGAACTAGCCATATGATTATAATTATGACAACAACCATTAAATGGGAATTTTCATTTAAAATTCTTAAAATGCTTTTACTAAACTAATAAAACAGAACAGCAGGGCACATTTACTTTTTTCCATTGGTATGAAAAGATGTTATAAACTATCATTTTCTGGTGACTCCATGCTGTCAGAATTCTCTTCTGATGAATGCGTTTGCGAATATGACTCACTGATTTAGAGCTGCACCACAGACAAGCCTAGGGGTTCAGTACAGGTATTCCCTTCTCAGGCTATGTACTAGTAATGCCACACGAATGTCGACCCTCAACTCTTAGTGCCTTAATTTTCTGTGGACAAAAATTTATCATAATCCTGCCCCACAGTATCTCAAAATAAAGGTAATTATGGTACCCATTAAATTAACAGCTGGAAATTAAACCAATGGAACAAAAATTGACTTAATTTGCACAAGGAAAAAAATTACATCATGGGTAGAGGGGAGTGACTACAGCTCTGAAAACAGCCTTATTAAAGTAGTCATCTGTGCAACTTCACAGAGCTGCTATTGACTAATGTATTGAGATTTCCACAGATGCTCTCTCACACACGCACACATACACAACATGCTCTTCATGGAATCTGACATACACAATGTTTTAAAACCTACTTGCTTAAATATGAATGTGCTGGAAGAATGGCTCAAAGATTTGTGTTTAAGGTTAATCGCTCCTAGTCAAGGAAGAGTTTCAGATTGACTGAAGGGCAGAGGAGTCACTAGACAAAATGTTGAGCAGCTTGGAGGGTCCACACAGCTATGACCCAATGTGATGCTACCTTTTATCGGGGTAAAATCTGTATGTAAAGTAAAGTCTGTTGTAAACTTTTTTTGTGCTTCAAAAAACAAAAATTGGCAGGTTTTGGAAATTGCTATTTATCTGAAATTTTCTATACTGAATACTTGGTTCAAGTTACAATATTCCTTAAATGTTTTACAAGATGAATTTTGCTACGGCTCTTGCGTAATGTGAGAGTTTATACAATTTGTTGCTCTATAAATAAACTCATCTGAGGAAGCCTTCAAAGAACATGAACATGATCCAGCTATAACATAAAAGACTGTCACCCCACATGCCATACATCTGTGGTACTCTGACCCAGACATAGTTTCCCATCAAATTGGGCCTTAGAGAAATTTTAAGAAGCAAAATGTGCCACATGTCTGGTGGATTTGTTCTGTAGACAGTTTTTGAGATTAACCTGAACAATATGAAAAAATAGAGAATTGACTAAACGTCTCCATTTCTTTTGGTTTCAACTAACAATGATCCCAAACCCCTGAAGAAATAGCCCCAAGATACAATATGAAATTAAAACAGTAAAATTCCCAATCTCTCTACAGCATCCCTCTTCTGTCAGTAAGTATGGGGGTGCTCTGTCTGTAGAAGTGTAGATTATTACTCATTAACCTTCCACTTCCTTAAAAAAAAAGTGGAGGGAAGGGAGGGGAGGGGGAAGGTTGGGGTGAAGGGAGGGTGATTGGTGGGGCCACACCTACGGTGCATCTTAAAAGGGTACAGGCGAACCTTACTAAATGCAGAATACAAAAGTCTTCATACAATAACTAAGAAAATGCCATGAAGGCTATGTTAATCAGTTTGAGGAAAATAGTTCAGATTGTATATGAAACTAGCACATTGTACCCCTTGATTTCACTAAGGTACACAGCTATGATTTAATAATAAAAACAATAAAAAAAAGTGGAACAAGTATACACTAGCTTTTGCATGTCTTACCAGGTATCTTTCTATGAATGGTCTCTTATTTTCTAGTGTTCTACTTCTGAATTAAAGAGCTGTTATACAATGTTGACATGAATATGATTCAAGATTAAATTGAAAGGGATTACCTACCTCCTCATTAAGATGCTAGAAATATGAAATGAAATCTAAAATGTAGCCTTAGATTTGCATTTCTCTGAAGATTAAGGATGAGGAACATTATTTTTTGTGTTTGTTGGCCATCTCTCTGTCTTCTGCAGACAAATACTGGCATGGATATGGCGACAGTGGAATACTTGTACACTGCTGGTGGTATTGTGAACTAATACAGCCTTTATGGAAAGAAGTATGGAGAATCCTCAAAGAACTAAATATTGATCTTCCATTAGATCCCACAATCCCATTACAAGGTATCTACCCAGAAGGAAAAACATTTTATCACAAGGACACTTGCACTAGAAAGTTTATTGCAGCTCTGTTCACAATTGCCAAGATGTGGACTCAATCCAAGTGCCCATCAACTCATGAATGGATTAATAAACTGTAGTATATATACACCATAGAATACTATTTAGCCATTCAAAAACATGGAGCCTTTACATCTTTTGTATTTACCTGGATTGAGTTGAAGCACATTCTTGTTAGTAAAGGATCACAAGAATGGAAAAGCAAGTATCCAATGTACTCAATACTAATATGAAACCAACAGAAAACAACTACAGTCCCACATGAGAGAAAAACACAAGTATATTCAAGGGGGTGGGGAGGAAAGGGTGGGGGAAGGGAAAGAGTAAGAGGGGTTGGTGAGCTCTCACCCAATGTGCACCATGTAATCTGAAATGAAAAAAATGTAGCTTTAGCAGTCATTTTCTGCCCTTTTTACAAACTATTTTTCAATATCTAGCAGTTTGAGATAATATAGTACCACATATAAGTGAAATAATAAAGGATAAGAATCAGAAGACCCAGCTTTTGTGAGGCAGGGTTTTTCCATTTCTAAGTGATGTGATGTGATTCTGAGGTTGTGCACATTATTGCTATTTGATTAATTCAATGTGGCATTTAATTATAACTAATTAAGTCAGGGTGAATGTGGGGTCCATAGGCTGTGACTGCACATTTTATTGCTATTAACTGTATTAAATTTGGAGATTTTTCTTACCCAGGGAGGGAGGAAAAGAGAACCATTGAAAGAAACAAAATTGTATAGGTACTAATACTTCTTTGCAGTTATGGGTTGGGTAAATGTGCTGAAGCATAGTATCGAACAGCATATTTTAATAATTGCAAAAGTTTGAAATTTCAGTGATTACACCACCCCTGAGGATCAAACCCAAATTCTTCACACAAACTGACCCAACTACTTGCCATCATTCCACTGCCAGAGTGATGTGCTGCAGGCCATCCACACTCCCTGGGGACCTCTGCCTTTTTGGCTCATGCTGCACCTTTGAGAATGCCTCCTAATTCTTCCTCTCCAGCTGAGCTCCATCTGGAATGCCCTCCTCTTCTGTAAGACCTCTTTAGGAAACCTAACACTCTCTGGGTCCGTTCCTCTTTAAAATTCCTTGTATCCTGCATCTGGCTGCTATTTGACATTGTTCTGTTGTATTATTTATTTCACAGGGATCTATGTGTCTTCTATGCACCAGGCTCTGGTGCTACAAATGGAGCTGAAGAAGACAGGGTCCCTGTCCTTGTGGCATTCACCACGGCTTGGTAACAAATGCCAGAGAAGCACAGTGATGCCATGGCAAATGTTTGCGCCAAGTGCTGCACGATACTCGTGCAACTGCTAGGTGTAGAATCACAGGGCTCAGTCATCCCATCCTCTTACATTTCTTATTTCTGACCTTCTAGTTCCTCCTTCTCATGCAAGAAAAACTTGCCCCCAGCACATTCTTAACCTCTATACTGCTGCCACCACCCTGGTCAGTTCAGAACCTGTGGGCACTGACTTTTTAGTTCCTTGTCATCCTCATCTAAACTTTATCTCCTATTTCTGTGGTCACTGCTCAAGCAATCCACTTTGAAAATGACTCATTTCCTCCCTATACACAATTTTCTTTTCTGTCAACTTGCCTTTTTTGAGTAGCCCTGCTGTGACACTTCAACTTTACCCGGTACTTTTAGTTGAATGACCCCTTTATTTCCTCCCCATCCATATACAACCCCATCTGTCATTACTTCCCTCACTGTCCAGATTCAGCATTGACTCCCTTCACTATCCAATATCATGGACTGCATTACCCTCTGACCTTTCCCAAATCCCTGGAAAACTCCCAGCCCAGTAATAAACCAGCCATCTGTTCCTGTTATGTCTGCATATGAGCAATTGAGTGTGACTGGAGCAAATATGCCATGGGAAGATTTAAAGGAAACAGATTCATGATTAGTTACCAGTTCCGGGTGTGCAGAGACTACAGAGACAGCAAACCCAAAAGATGGCTTGAAAGCCTGGATCTTCAACTCCTGTAAAGGCATGGATGAACCCCTCTCCATTCATAACTCGCAAAGACATGATCACCCACAATCTGAGTCTCTTCCTTCCGTTGGTTGTCATAGTGCGCCTCCTCCTCCTATCATGCTGCCACGTGTGTGTTCCTTGCTCTGAAAGTCAGGCATGGGACCTGAACAGCATCCAGCCCTGGACACAGATGCTCAACAAACCACTTTTTGTTTCCATTGGTGTCTCTGGGCTGCTTTGTTCTTTACAGCTCAGAGACTGATTCCTTGGAGACTCTAAGGGAGCATAGTAGCTGTACTCCCCCTAATTAGTTCTACACAAAAATGCTAGGACTTGATGTGTTGAACCATATATATGAGTAAACAGAACAAGGGGAGGAGAAAGGAGGAAAAGACGAGAGGAGCAGGAGCTCTGAGTGTGTGCTCTCAGGACTAGCCAGACTCAGTCTTGCTCACGGTAACAGGTATTATGGAAGGATGTGGCAAATACCAACCATAACATGCACTATAGATGCTCGAATCAGCATAGTGAGCTCTCACCTAATGGGCACAGTATAAGGTTATGCAACACATACCCTGGGTGAGGGGCTCAACTATAACTTGAAATTGAACTTAGAAACACAATGTACCCTAATCATTTGTACCCTCATATTAATCTGAAATTTTAAAAAAGGAAAAAAGAATTCCAAGGAATAAACAGCAGACACTGGCTTATCAAACTCATTAGTTTATAAATCCACAACATATCAAAGAAATGCTAGTCACTGAGGGTGGATGAGAAATGCCATGCTAATCATTTCCTTCACATGGTCGTCTTCTTCCCTTTCATAGTATTAACTCTTTTTAAAATCTTTTACAGTCCTGCTTTCATTTCTTATCCTCTATGAAGCTTGTCCAAGTGCTAGGGATAGTCACTCCTTGCTCAGTGTCCCCACAGCCAATGGACTAATTGGCCAGGGCAGGTATCAACACAGACTGACACACATTCCACCATCACTCTATGCTCCGAGTCATAGCAATCTGCCAACTCACCATGACATGTCTAGTACCCAGCATAATTCCTAAGACTCCAGATCATGCTTCTGGAATGAATGAATGAATGGATGAGACCAGATGAGAAACTGCAGAAGGATGGATAAAACACATGGGAGCTACCCTTTCAGTTCCAATACTGCCTACACATCTTTGTACCTACACCTAGGGCCTCCCTGAGGCCTCTTTCACTCTCTTGTAATCACCTCACTTCACTTCTCAGCAATGTCTGCTGCAGTCCATACTCTGTGCTGATCGATCAATCCCTACTGGTCCCACTTGGCTGAAGGAGGTGGCAGGTGCCACCAGTGCAGACCGCAGGGGGTGCTCAGTCACTCACCTTGCTTGCTGGCAGACGCAGCAGATCCAGGCCTTCTCGTGCTTCTCATAGGAGCAGCAGCTCTTGCAGACATTGAACTTGCAGTCCCTGCACTGGCGTTTGGTGTTGACCAGGAAGGTGAAAGGCGAGCAGCAGCGCATGCAGCAGTGCTCCACGAACCGCTGGTGTTTCGAGAGGATGCTGCATTTGCTGCCCTCCTCATCCAACTTCTGCTTCAGCTCGCTGGAGACAGGGCAGGGGAAGGTGGAGCAGAGAAACAGCACATCAGGCCAGAGCAGTCACCCCAAAGCACCCTGCCCTGGCCCTCCCCTAGCCAAGCTACCACCTAGGACCTTGAACAATGAAACTCAGATCAGCCATGTGAAAGGATGATCAGAGAGGGATGCTAATGGTGGATTAGTTTTATATATTCCTATATGTCATTTTATCATGAAAAGCATGAAAACCTTATCACTTACATTTCAGAGGTTACATTGAGATACAGATTATTAAGATACTAATAAGCACATCCTTGAAAAGGAAAGCCTTTAACTTAATTAATGCCTTTTTACAGGAGCAGGAGATCACTTATGATAAAACATTAATCCTCACAACAGCCCTGCTGGGAATATGATAAATGCAGTTCTGGCCCTATTTAATGTCCCCTGGAAACTGAAGTATCCAGGGATTTTAAAAGCTTTCAAATCAGTGTGACTCAATAGGATTCTCTGGGTGATGGACAGATCAAGGCACTGGTGATTCAGAGTTGGATACAAGACAATTTCTTTCTTCCAAAATGCTCCTGGTCCTGCTGGGCACACGGCCAGGCATATTAATGCAAAACACAACAGCGCATACTTTGCTCCCTGTGCTCAGTGAGAAGGAAAGGTGAATCCTTGAAAGAGGAGAATGTGCCCCAAACAGACTGAAAGCCACCAAGTTTGAGTTTGTCCTGCTATAAAAATGGGGGCCCATAAAGAGTGGTAGAAAAATTTTTTTCTATTGCTATTATTTTTACTACTATTTTACTCCAACTATGCTATTATTATTATAGTGTAAGATACTGATGAGCCCCAACTTATGATGATTCAACTTATGATTTTATTTTTTGCTTTCTGATATGAAAATTATATGCATTCAGGAGCAGGAGGGAGTGAGTGATGTGATGTCCTCTGACAAGGCTGGGCAGCGGCAGTGAGTCACAGCTCCCAGTCAGCTATGTGATCAGGCGGGAGAACGACCAATACTCTATCTACACTGTACTGAGTAGCAAGGTGATTTTGCACAACTGTAGGGTAATGTAAATGACTGGAGCATGTTTAGGGAGGCTAGAGTAAGCTAAGATGTTCAGTAGATTAAATGCATTTTTAACTTATAGTATTTTCAATTTATAATGAATTTATCAGGACACAACTCCAGTGTAAATCCAGAAACATGTGTACTATATTTTATGATATTATTTTGCTAATACAATAACTATTACTATCATTATTTTTCTATACCCAATTTATGATTATGTAATTCATACTGGATATATTGATGACGTACATGGCAAATGTTTTCTCCTATTCTGTACTTGTACTTTTTATACTTATGGTGTTTTATTAATCATTTAGAAGTGTTTAGTTTTTCTGTAGTTAAACCTGTCAGTCTTTTTCATGGTCTATGCACTTTAGATCATGTTTTGGAAGGCCTATACCACCCCATAAGTTTTCATACATACTGAATAGCCCCTGTAATGGACTGACTGTTGGTCCTCTTAAAATATACATCCATGCCGTAACTCACTAGAACCTGTAAATTTTACCTTTGGAGATGTGATTAAGTTAAGAATCTTGAGATGAAGTTATCCAGGATTATCTGTTATCCAAGACAACTGTCCTTTAAGAGGCAGAGAAGGCAATGTGAAGACAAGCAGATATTGGAGTGATCCAGCTGCAAGCCAGGAACACCAAGATTGCCAGCAGCCATCAATAGCTAGGAAAGAGGCATGGAAAAGATTCTCCCCCAAGGCCTTAGGACAGAGCATAACCCTGCCAATGCCTTGGTTTCAGACTGCTGATCTCCAGAACAGTGAGACAACACATCTGTTCTGTTAAGCCACCTATATGTAGTAATTTGTTATAGCATCCCCAGAAAACTAATACAGTTCCTATTTAGAAAGAAAAAAGAAACACTATTTTAAAACTAAACTTCCTTCAATACTATATTCTCATCTGGTACCATCCTATAAATGGTCCTATCCTCTTAGAGTAAAAGATTTTTTTTGTTGTTTGTTTTTTTTTCTTGGAGTAAAAGTAGGGAGAGTATTTGGTGGGTCCACATTTAATGGTGCATCTCAGAAGGGTACAGGTGAAACTTACTAAATGTAGAATACAGATGTATCCACACAATAACAAAGAAAATGCCATGAAAGCTATGTCAAACAGTTCAATGAAAATATTTCAAATTGTATATAAAACCAGCACATTGTACCCCATGATTGCATTTATGTACACAACCATGATTTAATAAAAAAACAAAAAGCATCCCAATCATCTCTGGTGGTCAGCTATGTCCTGTTTTCTCACTCACTTCTGGGTCTACTCTAATCTGTTTTGGTTCTTTTTCCTTAAAGGAAACAAAAGTTCCATCCAGGATCCCATTCACTTCCATGTCACTAAATTCAAAGGGACCCTATAAGTTTCATCTTACCTGATCATTCTCCCATTCTTTTTATTTATTTATTTATTCATATATTTATTTATTATTTATTAAATCATAGCTGTGTACATTAGTGCAATCATGGGGTACAGAGTGTGGGCTTCATATACAATCTGAAATATTTTCATCCAACTGTTCAACATAACCTTCATGAGATTTTCTCTATTATGTGAAAACATTTGTGTTCTGCATTTAGTAGGTTTCACCTGTCCCTTCTAAGATGCACCATAAGTGTGATTCCACCATTTATCCTCTTTCCACCCTCCTCCTCCCCCTTCCCTCCCTTACCCCTTTCCTCATATTCTTGTACTATAATTGGGTTATAGCCTACATATGAAAGCTATAAATTAGCTTCATAGTAGGGCTATATACATTGGATACTTTTTCTTCCATTCTTGAGATACTTTGCTAAGAAGAATGTGTTCCAGCTCCATCCAT
>CAUYRH010133735.1:0-62104 GCA_963574655.1 Perodicticus potto
AGCTAGAAGCCAGGATTATCTTGAGTTTATTTATCATTTGCTCCTGCAAAAGTCAATGATGAATAGAAAAGGGCAATAATGCCTGAAGGCACAGAGAAACCAATGAAAGAGTTGCAATCAATTTTCAATGGCACAAAAAAAAATGAGTATTTATACCTCCACATTTCCTTTGTGTCTTTTCTCTCTCACCTCTTATCATTTATGACAGGGAAACTCTCCTAAGCATCTTTGGAAATGCTCTAAGCTTTCTCTTTGTTTTTAAATAAAATTTCTCCTTCTTAAGAGTGTTATATATATACATAAATTGCTCTTATGTTCTCTAGTTCTGGCCCCACTCAGGGTCCTGAGTATTAGTTTCTATCACTGTCCCAGTTCCAAATCTGCATATAAATTTGGATTTCTCAAACTCAAGATGCGGTATATCAAGCTCACTTCTCTGAGCTCTGCATCCCCTGAAACTTTACAATTATCTCCAGCCCCCTGGAACACAAATCCTGGCCTCTTCAGACTCTGCTGCACTCTTACAGATTGTAGGGGACACCCAGGATTTCAAAGACTTTCTGAAATACACATGCTCATATTTAGTGCTCCAAGAACCCTGATACCAACTATATCCCATCATGCTTTCAGGACAGATGTTCACAAACATTGTCATATAAGGTTAGGGTCAAAGGGGTCTGCAGTTCAAGGTCAAATCAAATCCTTCTATGATGAAAAATTTGTTTTCCCACCAAATTCAGAATATTTCCCAAATTTAACACCATTCCAGGCATCTTGAAATAGATGGAGTTTTGTCAGTATTTCTTCCAGACACAAATGGTGTGCTGGAGCTCCCTAACCATTGAACTCAACTCAATTTTGTTTTATTTATTATTTTGTTTATTTTTGAGACAGAGTCTGACTATGTCAACCTTGGTAGAGTGCTAAGGCATCACAGGTCACAACAACCTTAAACTGTTTGGCTTAAGTGATTCTCTTGCCTCAACCTCCCGATTATCCGGGACTACAGATGTCTGATATAACACTCAGCTATTTTTTGGTTGCAGTTCTTTGTTGTTTAGCAGGCCTGGTTCAGGCTCAAACCAATCACCTTCTGTTATTTGGCTGGTGCTCTACTCACTGACGGATGGGTGCCAATCCTGAACTCACCTTTATATATTTTTATTTTTTATTGAATCATAGCTGTGTACAATAATTCAATCATGGAGAAGTTTCCTCAACATGGGTCATTTTGAACACAAAGAACTGATCTAAATTTCATTTAGAGAAACTATTCACCATTAGGCCTTTAAAATAATGAATTTAATTCTAAGTGCACTGAACTCCTTCCAAAGGTGAAGTGTGGGCATTTCAAAATTACTTTCCTGTTTTGAGAAGATGATGGGAATGGACTTCGTGTTTTGAGTAGATGAGGGAATGGACTAAAAGAAATGTAGAGAAGAGGATAGCAGTTCTGGGCCAGTAGAGGATAGCAGTTCTGGGCAAGTAGGGGTGAAAATTTGAGTCCGTTTTCTCATTGTTCATCATGCAAAATAGTGGGAAATAGTCAAACAACACAACAGGCATCCTTATTATGAAACAAGTGGGACTTACTTCTCTGTGAAGGAACCATGTAGTACCTACACAGAAGGGTGTTAAAACAGTCTTATTTTGGCCAAGTGTGGTCCCTCATACCTGTAGTAATATCACTTTGGAAAGCTGAGGCAGGGAGGATGACTTGAGCTCCGGAGTTCTAGGCCAACCTGGATAGCACCATGCCAAGACCCTGTCTCTAGAAAAAAATAAAATATTAGCCAGATGTGGTGGGATGCATGTGTAGTCTTAGCTACTTGGGAAGTTGAGTCAGGAGGATATTTTGAGACCAGGTGTTCCAGGATGCAATGAGGTGTGATTGTGCCACTGAACTCTGGGCTGGGTGATGGAGCAGACTTTGCTTCTCAAATAATAATGATAAATAAGTTTTTTAGTGACAGAGTCTCACTTTGTTGCCTTCAGTAGAGTTTTGTGGTGTTATAGCTCACAGCAACCTCAAACTCTTGGGCTCAAGTGATTCTCTTGCCTCTGCTTCCTGAGTAGCTGGGACTACAGAACCTGACTAATTTTAGAAATGAGGTGCCAATCTGGTTTAGGCTGGTCTTGAACCCATGAGCTCAGGCTATCCACCCGCTCTGGCCTCCAAAGTGAAGAAGTAAATAAATTTAAGAAAATAAAATTAGAAAGGATGTATTTTAGGTTTGGAGTTTGTATTAAATGGTTTTAAAGAAGATGTGAGTAATTATTATTTTGCTTTGAAGCCGATGCTATGAGGGATTGAGGGTAATTCTAGGACTGAGAATCTTAAGAAGTCTATCTGGGAGGAGGCAAGAATACAGAGTGTGGCTAGAGCTGGAACTGGTTAAAAAAATCATAATGCAGTAGTCATTCACATTAGTTAGGATAGGGGAATGTTTTTCATGTCTGTACCTTACCCAAAGTTTATGTTTGGTCTATGTTAAAGAGAGCAAAACCCGCACACTGTACCCCATGATTGAATTATTGTACACAGCTATGATTAAATAAAAAAAAAAAAAAAAAAAAAGAGATGGTCAATTATCAAACAGTCTGTTGATAGGAAATTGAACTTAAGTGAAATAAGCCCAAATTGCACAAAGTTATTCTTGAAAAGAATAAGTAAACAGGCTGAAGTGGAGAAATGGACTATGGAAAATGAAACATTAAGACTGAGTAAAAGTGACACTGAAGACCTCCTCTTGGCCGCTGCAGTTGGTTGGTAAGTAGGGAACTGAGTGCCAGGACTCTGAAGCGTTATAGGGAATAAGCAGGTTAGAACTTAGGCCACAGAAATGAGGGGGAGAGTTTCTGGAACATTGTATGTGCAAGTGGAGAGACTGGCTTCCCCAGTGTCTGAGTCTGTTTGGCCTGCTGTAACAGAACAGTAACCACGGACTGGGTGGCTTATAAACAACTGAAAGTTGATTTCACACAGTTTCAGAGTCTGACAAGTTCAAGATCAAGGATGTGGCAAATTTAGGTTTTTACTGAGAACCTGTGTCCAGATCATAGATGGCCATCTTCTTCCTGTGTCCTCACATGGTGCAAAGGGCAGGGGAACTCTCTGGGGTTGCTTTTATAAGGGGAATTATCCCATTTGTGAGGACCATGCCCCCATGACCTGATTACTCCCCAACAGCTCCATCTTCAAATGTAATTCATTAGTCATACTGGGGGAGGGTAGGCCCCTCTCCAATAAGACTGGTGTCCTTACGAAAAGGGAAAGATTGGACAGAGATGCATACCCTGGGAGACAAGGGAGAATACCTTGTGGATGTAGGAGTTATTTTGCCACAAGCCAGGGGACAGCTACCAGCAGCTAGGAGAGAAGGCTGGAACAGAGCCTTCCTGAGTGTCTTTAGAGAGAACACGTCCTTGCTGACTCCTGATTTCTGTCCTCTAAAGCACTGAGACAAATTTCTGTTGTTAAGCCCCTCAGTCTGTAGTATTTATTACACAGTCCTAGGAAACAAATACCAGCTCTCGTGGAGTCTCTCCTGTGAGCCTGATCCTGGTTTTCCTGGCCTTTGGGAGGAGGAGACCTGGTCAGGGAGCCTGGGGAGAAGGTGAAAGCCTGATAAGGCTGTATATGGCAGGCACCGACCACCTAGCAGTAGGAGGCTCTCCTAGGGGCATAGAATCAGACTTGTAGGAATGACTGGGATGGTTGAAGCAAGGGGTAGGATTTTGAGGATGGTTGCCACACCCAGCCCTGGACTGCCTCAGACCTGTGAATGAGCAGAGACTGAGGACTCTTGTCAGGAAACGGGGATGCTGGAATCCTGCGGATGGATTTTCAGAGTTTCTGAAGTATCTTATTTTATTATTTGTTTATTTCATTAAAGTCACAGAATGTGATAAAGAGATTCAGTGATTACACACCCAAACCTAACTTGGTTACCATGTAGGTTAGACAGGAAGGAAGACTCAGATACACATTGCTCTCCACCCACCCTCTGCTACCCCTCTACCTCCCACAAATTAAATTCTGCAGAATTTGATAATCTTTGGGACTAGATTACCATTTTACTCCCTGCAGATGATTTTCTCTCCTGATTTCTTCCATTTTTTCATCTCTGATAAAAATGAGAGTCATGGGGTTTGCATATGGTCGGGGAAGCTCTGTTGTCTTTTGTTAGGGAATCTGGTTGATTTCAGGATTTCATACTTCTTCATATTTCTTCAAAAAGGAATTTCTGAGATTTCCTTTTGGAATTCAATCGTTGCATCTAAAGCATGTTCTTTTATTATTTTATGGAAACTTGGTGGCATACAATGTAAGGTGTCAGAGAGACAGAGGAAAGGAAAAAACATTTTTATTACAAAGGAAAGTCAGAATACATTATTTCTTAGGGTATATGATACAATACTCCATTTCAGAATGGCTGCAAAAGTTTAATTGCAAAAGATAAGAAGGAAAGAAATGGGTGATTGGATGATTAACTCTAGTATAAAATATGCACGTCTAGGTTGGGAGCCTTGATAGATTGGAATGTTACACTTAATGATCAGGATGAAAGAAAAAGGAAAAAGATAAAATGGAACTCTTTCTCTAGAGGAGGAAAAATCAGTAAATAGGTTGAAGATTGAAGAAGTAAAACTAAAGATCCGTTGAAACTAAACAAGAAAAAGGGCTACAGCACATAAACCCAACTTAATATTGAATGTTAAGACGGAATGTGTCATTCTGTATTTTCTCTAAAGTTGAAAGCATTATCAAGAAAATATGCATTTATAGCATAAACTTTAAGAGCGTTTTTTAATACCCAGGTAATTAGGCAGAGTTTTAAGTAATGTGACTTTGTTTCTGTTAGAGCTGTAAAAGGGTGAGATTACCAGGCTTCCTGATTGCTTGTCAATCACTCAGAGGCCAGTGGCCAAGGACAGGCAGAACTTTTTTCTCCATTTGATAGCCTCGTGGTATAACAACCCTCCTCACATTGAGGGGACGGGCCTAGTGAACCCTATGAACCACACAGAGGCAGGAAGGATGTGTTTCCATGTATTATAATATTTTAGAACAAAATGGGTTTTAGGCCTGGCTAGCCCACTCAACTGCAATGTGACCTTGAGAGGTCATATTAGCCTCTATCCCCTTCAGTTATAAAATAGGGATAATGTGTATTTCACAGGGCAATTCTAATGATTAAATGAAATTGTGTGTACATCTCCCTTGGCACATAAATCCCAAAAAGACATTATTGTTAATCTTTTAGGGTTAGTGATGAGATGTTCATAAAGCCCAATTATAAAACTTAAGAGGATAATAATTCTAAAGATTAACATCATTTATCCAATCATCTCACTTTTCCTCTTGTTCTTTAGCCTTGGTTTTGGTTACAGAGCTTTATTTAAAGTTGTAGTTCACTAAAGCAATGAAGAAATATTGAAGGAAGAAAAGCCAGAGTGGTGGTTTTCCATGTTGGTTGCACATGAGAATCGTTACAGGCAGAGTTTTCAGCTGGGTGTCCTGCATGTTTTGATTTGGATGATGGTTATTGGTAGTCGTCTTAGGCAACCTACAGAAGATGTTTAGCAGCATCTGACTTTTACCAGTAACACATCCCTTCCGCACTCCCTCCCAAGAATGACAATCAAAAATATCTTTACTTATTGCCAAATGTCCCACTTGGGGGACCGAACTACCTTCAGTTGAGAAATTGTGACCTAAAAAGAGAACTGCGATTTAAATGGTTTGTGGCAGGCACAGACATTGGTATTTTGGACACTCTTTAGATGAATTCAGTATGGAATCAGAGACAAATCTATATTTTAATTAACTTGGCTATTGAGTTCTCTGAATTCTTTACAGTTCTTTAATTAATGAATGATGTTTTTAAGTTCAGCAAAAGTTTATGGCTTAATTTCTTTTCCATTGTCACTTTTATCTGTGTAGAAAATAGTTGAGATTTTTTTTTTTTTTTTTTTTTTTATACAGAGCCTCAAGCTGTAGCCCTGGGTAGTGTGCTCTGGCATCACATCTCATAGCAACCTTCAACTTCTGAGCTCAAGTGATTCTCCTGCCTCCACCTCCCAAGTAGCTGGGACTACAGGTGCCCGCCACAATGCCTGGCTATTTTTTGGTTGCAGCAGTCATTGTTGTTTGGTGGGCCCACGCTGGAATCAAACCGGCCAGCTCAGGTGTATGTGGCTGGCACCTTAGCCGCTTGAGCCACAGGTACTGAGCAGAGAAAATTTATCTGAATCAAAGAATGACCAGAGAATACAGTGAGGAAATAAAGCTGAATGCAGAAAAGAAAACTAAATGAATTAAAAAGAAAGTAAGTAACTTAGAAATTTTTTTATTTAATCTGAAGAGACATATGATACGAGTTGTAGTTGATGGTGTATCCTATAGGCAACAAATTGTGAAATAATTTATTTTATTATTATTATTTTTTTTGTAGAGACAGAGTTTCACCTTATAGCCCATGGTAGAGTGCTGTGGCATCACACAGCTCACAGCAACCTCCGACTCCTGGGCTTAGGTGATTTTCTTGCCTCAGCCTCCTGAGTAGCTGGGATTATAGGCGCCTGCCACAATGCCCAGCTATTTTGTTTTTTGTGTGTGTGTTGCAATTTGGCCAGGGCCAGGTTTGAACCCACCACCCTCGGTATATATGGGGCTGGCACCCTGCCCACTGAGCCACAGGTGCTGCCCAAATTGTGAAATAATTTATAAGCAATGAACTTCATCCAGCATTCTCTACATTTATGTGTTTCACAACTAATCTTTCCATTGAGAGGTTTAGTCCAATAGGCAGTTGAGTCAGGTCAAAATTTTGGATAACCCATTGGTTTTAATATTTTCTTAAAAGTAGCATTTTTAACTTTGCCATTACAGTTCAGTTTAATAAAATAAATAATCATAAAAATATTTTATTGGTATCTAATAGTTATATGTATTTATGGCTTGATATGATTTTTTTTTCCTTTTTAAAAAATTAAGTCATTTGTACAAAGATCATGAATACATTTATGCTATTATAGGATTCAGTGTGTTGATTATTTGTACAAATTGGAGTGCTTACATCCTACTAACCAACATAGCCTTCAACTGATCCCATTTCATTGTGGGCAAGAGACATGAACAGAAGCTTCTCTGAAGAAGACAGGTGCATGGTCTACTTGATATGATATTTTGATGCCTGTATACAGTGTGGAATGATCAGATTAGGGTAATTGCAGTATCTATCACTTTAAACATTTAGCTTTTCTTCATGTTGGCAACGTTACAATTCTTCTCTTTTAGCTATTTTGAAGTATACAATAAAAATTGTTAACTGTAATTTACCTATTATGCTATAAAAAACTAGAACTTGTTCCTTCTGTCTAATTGTATTTTATATCCCTTAAATTCTCTTCATCCTTTCCTCTCCTTTTCCCTCCCTGGTCTCTGCTAATCACATTGTACTCTCTACCTCCATGAGAGCCACTTTTTGTTGGCTTCTACATACGAATGAGAACATGCAATGTTTGTCTTTCTGTGACTGGCTTATCTCACCTAACATTATGACCTCTAGTTCCATATGTGGTATGACAAAGGGTAGTATTTTATTATTTTTTATAGCTGAATAATATTCCATTGTGTATATAGCACAATTTCTTTATCCTATCATCCCCTGATGGATACTTGGGTTGAGTCCATAGTTTGATAACTGTGAATATGCAATAAACATGGAGTGCAGATCTTTTTATTATTTTTTTAAGCCTCAATTTTACTTATTTCTGCTTCTGATCTTTATGATTCTTTTCTTCTATTAATTTTGGATTCAGTTTGTTTTTGCTTTTCTAGTTCCTTTAGGTGCATTATTAGATGGTTTGTGTGAAATCTATTTTTTGATGTTGGCATTTGTTGCTGATAAACTTCCTCTTAGTAATGCTTTTTCTGTATACCATAGGGTTTTTTTATGTTATGTTTCTACTTACATTTGCTTTGAGAAATGTTCAAATTTTCCTTCTTAATTTCTTCATTGACCCATTGGTCATTCAGAAACATGTTCTTTAATTCTAAAGTATTTGTACCATTTCCAAAGTCCCTTTTGTTATTGATTTCTAGTTTTATTCCATTGTGGTCAGAAAAGGTAAGTGATATGATTTTGAATTTTTTGAATTTGTTAACATCTATTCTGTGACCTTTCATATGGTCTATTGTGTAGAATGTTTGGTGTGCTGATGAGTGAAATGTCTATTCTGCAACAATTGAATGAAATGTCCTGTAAATTGTAAAATCCATTTGGTCTAGAACATAGTTTTAATGTTGACATATCTCTGTGGATTTTCTGCCTGGATGATCTAACCATTGCCAAAAGTAAGGGTATTTAAACCCTCTGCCATTATTATATGGCAGTCCATCTGTCCATTTATTTTTATTAATATTTCAATTTTATATTTCTATGCTCCAATGTTGGGTGCCTGTGTTTATTATTGTTATATCTTCTTGCTGAATTGATAATTTTGCCGTTATATAGTGATTTTCTTTGTTTCTTTTTATGGTTTTTACTTAAATTCTACATTATCTGATATAAGAATAGTTCTGCTATTTTTTGGTTACCATTTACATGGGATATCATTTTCCCCCCTTCATTTTCAATCTATGTGTGTTTATAGGAAAAAGGTAAAATGAGTTTCTTATAGGCATCATATAGTTGGGTGATTTTTTTTTTAATACATTCAGCCACTCTATATTCTCTATATTTTTTAATTTAAGAATTTTGTTCATTTACATGCAGTGCTGTTATTGAAAGATAAACTTACAATTGATTGTAAGCAAGATGAACTTGTTTTCCAGTTATTTTTTTAACTCCTCTTTTCCTTTCGTACTGTTTTCCTTTGAAGTTAAGTGATTATCTTGGTAATGTGTCTTAATTCATTGCTTTCTTATGTTTAATGTGTATATTATAGGTTTTGTCTTGTGATTATCATGAGGCTTACAGAAAACACCCGGTAGCTGTGACAAGTTTTTAAAACCGATGCCAATTTAGCTTTGATCAGAAAAGTACAAAAACATGTACACATTAACTTCCTTCTCCTCCCATTTTAAATTTTTGCATCTTTTATATTGTCTATGTCTTAAATTTTTTTAGTTATTGCTATTGTTAATAGTTATGTCTTTTAGTCTTCTTAGTAAGGATATAAGTACAATACATTACTTATACAATTACAATATTAGTTAATAATCACATCAGTATTTTTTCTTTTGGTTTGAAGAACTTGCTTTAGAATTTCTTGTAGGACAGGTTTGGTGGTGATAAATTTCTTCATCTTTTGTTTGTCTAGGAAAATATCACTTCCTCATTTCTGAAGGATAGCTTTGCTGGTTATTCTTGGTAGGCAGTTTTCTTCCTTCAGCACTTGAATATATCATTCCACACTGTCCTGGCCTGCAGGCTTTCTGCTGAGAAGTCTGATGCCAGCCATATTGAATATCCTTTATATGCTTCCTTTATTTTGCTGCTTTCAGGATTTTTTTCTTTGTCTTTGACCTTGAGAGTTTGATTATCATATGCATGACTGTCTGAAGGTATGTCTTGGCGTATTCTTATTTGGGTTTAATCAGATTGGTGACTTTTGGCTTTGCTGTACCTGGAGATTTATATCTTTCTCCAGGATTGGAAAGTTTTCTGACATTATTCCTTGAATAAGCTTTCTATCTCTTTGTCTTTTTTAGTTCTCTTTAATTCCAGTAACCTAATATTTGCTCTTTCGATATTGTCCCATAGGAGCTTTTATCATTCCTTTTCATTCTATATTCTTTTATTCTCCTCTGTTTATTTTCAAATAATCTGTCTCTGAGCTCACTAATTCTTCTATATGATCAAGTCTGCTGTTGATGCTCTTTATTGAAAATTTTTTCATTCATTGTAGTTTTTGGCTCTTGGATTTTTGTTTGATTTTTAAAAAATCCTTTTAATTCAATCTCTCTGTTAAAATTTCTCTGATAAATTTCTGAATTAATTGTTCATTTTCTTGGAGCTCAGTGAGCTTCCTTAAAGTGGTTATTTTGAATTGTTTGGGAGATCACACATCTCCATCTCTTAGGGTTGATCTCTGGCACCTAATTTTGTTTATTTAGTGATATCATATTTCCATTAATATTCTTGATATTTGCAGACATGTGATGATTTCTTCAGATTGAGATTAAGTGTTTATTTTGTCTTTTAACTCTGGCTTTGTGCTCGTCTTTTTTTTGGAGGGCCTTCCCAGGATTCTGAACAGACTGACTGCTGAGTTCCCTGAGTCTGTGACCATTACAGTCATTTCAGCAATAGAGCATGCTCTAACCCCAGGCTTACTGTGAATCTTGCAAAGATGCTGAGGTCAGTGTAATATTTTGGCTCAGATGGACCTAGAAAGACCCAAGGAGGGTATTGGGACCTTGTGGGCATGCTAGTCATGGACCTTAGTGTAGAACACTGTCCTGATAGCCCAGATAGATGTGTCTTCCAGCAAGTCTCTGCCCAGATTGGTTGGGTCCCCAACTGCAGTGAGAGAGACTAGAGTTGAGACTCTTGAGCTCTCCTTTGGCTAGAAGGCTGAAGGTCTTGTCTCATTGGCTTACAGTCATGCATCACCAAGCAGGCCCCTGGTAAAGTAAGGGAATTCCTTGACTACACCAGGAGCAGCTGGAGCTGAGACTGGGCTACCTTGAGATCTGTTACAGGACTGCTCTTTTTTAAAAACTAGAGACACATGGAGGTTAGTGAGCCTGGTCTTGACTCAGAGAGGTGCACATTTCCCCCCAAATTTCTGTACAGATAGCATAGTTCCCAAATTCCAGCAGGAGGAGCTAAAACTGAGATTGAGCCCGTTCAGGAGCTGTTGTTGGGCAAAAGCTGGAGAGCCCAGTCTGGTTAGCTTAGAAGGGTGCATCTCTCTCTGTAAGTCTATTTGCAGATAAGATAGTTCTCTGACTACAGCAGGCACCAGAGTTGGGACTTGATACCTTTGGGATCTGCTATGGTATAGAGTCTGGAAAACCCATCAGAGAGACTCAGACCCTGACTCTTTGAGATGTAGGTGAGTCTCTATCTGGGTCCATGTGTGAGCAGCTCTAAGCTACAACCTCAGCTAAGGCAGGCTAGAGCCAAGCCATGGGGCACCTGTTGTCATCAAAAATTCATTGCTAAGACTGATGTCAGTAGGCAGATGAGCCTTTCTGTGTATGAGATTCCTTCTGGACTCCTTGGCAGATGGTGATTTTGGTTGCAGGGTAAAGGCCAAATGGGATTGTAGCCGAGGCCCTTGGAGGACTAGGCTTTTTCTGAACTTGAACCTGGGAATAAGCTCAGGAGATCAGCAAACTGAGTTTTGTTCTGCACTCTCAAAATGACCCTTTACTGTCTTGAGATACATTGGAGCTTCACAAACTTCTACCTGAATCTTGAGGTTTCCACAGAGAGACTTCTAACTGTGGATGGGTTTAGAATTCTTGTTACTATTAGGGGGTATGAGCATGTTAACTTCTTTTCCGCCATGTTGGTAACATCAGCCTCATAAATAATTTTATATCTTAAAAAATGACCAATAAAGAGATGGCTAGATATGTAACAATCACCTTTTATTTAATGTTAGTGTTAATTACCAAGATTTTTGCATTTATCTATAAGCAAAGAACCAGGCTTAGTAAGTAGAATAATGTCTCCCAAAGATACCCATATCCTAATCCCCAGAAACTGTTGAATTTGTTAACTTTTGTGGTAAAAGGAACTTTACAGATGTACCTGAGTTATGGATCTCCATATGAAGAGAGTATTTAGGTGGTTCCAATGTTATCACAAAGGTACTTGAAAATGGAAGAGGGAAGTAGAAGAGAGAGTCAAAGAAGACAAGGAAGATGTAATAACAGAAGAGAGACCCAGAGAGATGGCAGTATGAGGAAGAGTTGGCCTGACGTTGCTGGCTTTGAATATGGAGGAAAGGGGACTATTAGCCAAGGCATGTGGGAAAGACTCGATAATGAATGATTGCAATAAGTTCCCAGCTCACACCTTCATTTTAGCCCAGAAAGATTGTTTGGATTTCTGACCTTTGGGACTGGAAGATAATAAATTTGGGTTTTTTTGAGCCACTAATAAGTGATAATTTGTTATCGCAGCAATGTTAAACTAACATCATAATATTATACCAAATTTACTTAAAAAAACAGGTTTGGGTACTATGCTGATATACATAAGTATGATTATACGGAGGAGAAATATAAAAATATTACTGCTGTAACTACTTGCAAAATTCATTATAATCTTGTTTATATTTCTGCTATCTATAGCTTGTTCAGTTTGGCAAAATTATACTTCCTTTATTAAATTAACTAGTGTATATAAATAGTAATAACCTCAATACTTAAATTATGTTTTAACTTCCTAAATGTTGCAGCGAAAGGCAGGGATCTGGTGTCATTTAATATTTTCTCTAGTATCAAATCATAGCATCTTATTCACAAATATCCTTTACTGTTCTTTACTAAAGCATTGCAGGTCCTCTCTTCATTGGTATGTGAGTTTAGTACCTGCCTGTCCTGTCTCTTAGGCAGAACTGTAGCAATCTTTGGACCTGCAGAGAATTTAGGCCAACTACAAATTAGAGGGACCACAAACTAGACGTCAGCACAAATCAGTACTGTAGTATATAAGTAAGAACCAAATCCTTGGATCTAAGTCACAGAAGGTGCTATAGGTTCCTCATGATACCTTGAAACACTCTTGAACCTCACACCCCATGATATGAGGAACCTAAGCTACCACAGAGAGAGGCCACCAGAATGTATCCTAGATCTAGTCCCTGCTAAGGTCCAGCCAATGGTTGGCTGTCCCATTGGCAGCCAATGATTGTCCAGCCAATGGTCTGACAACTATCAGACATGTGAGTGAGTGAGACTTCAGATGATTCTAGTGTTCAGGCTTTGAAAGCACCCCTGCTAATACCAGCTGGAGCTGAATGAGCTGTCTCCAGCAAGCCCTGACAAAATTGCAGACTGATGAACAAAACAAAGATCATTGCTTTAAGCAACTCATCACATTTGGTATGGTTTGCCAGATAGCAAGGGAAAACTTGAATAACCTCCACATTTTCACAAAACAAAATGTACATTCTTTTGTTCCTCAGTGCTTGCTGATCCCTGGACTTTATATGCTTTCTGGTCTGATCCCTGATGCTACATCAGTCATGTAGTGCTAACATTCAAATTGAGCAATTATTAGTTTCCGTCACCCTGTCAATATAAAGCCACATAATGGTGGGGTGTTCCATCTATACTCATCTAAATCCTACCCATCCTTCAAGGCTCACAATTAAAGCCACATCTGTTGTATTGCTTTTGCCAAGTCCAAGACCATTGGTCTGATGTTAGTAGCCTGATTTTCTTTTTGAGAAACCATCTCTTCATACTCTACCTGGAGGCATCAGGTAGGATAAACTTTAAACCTCCAAGTTTAAGGTGGGCAAGGGGCCCAAACGTAGCCAGTTGGCACATTCTGTCTTCCTGACCTGTGTGAGTAGTTCAAGGGTGAGCACGTACCCCAAGTTGGTCCAAATGAGACTGCATCCTAGACTTGCTGAACACTTGCTGAACCACGTGGCTGTCAGCCCAGACAGAGTGAACCCTGCCTACAAATGAAGCCAACTCAGAGGAGAGCAGAGCCAAGAACCAGATTTTTCACAGTGTCACTGGAGCATCTGTATTCAGACATGCCTAAAGATGGGTCCTCCCTTCACCCATGACTTTTTAGCTTTGTCAGCCAAACAGTTCCTTTTTTGGCTGAATGCCAGGTTGAGTTAGATTTCTATCCTTAGTAACTGAAGATTCTTGAATAGTACAGACCATATCTTCGCAGTCAATATGGCAATGGGTGCCTAATGAGTGAGACGGGTCCATGAGGCTCAACGTCCTCCAGCACTCCATCCATCCCTCCAGTGGAGGTTCTCATGATACCCTTTGCTTACAACACTTCCCAGAGCCATTTTATAGACACTGCAATTGTCAGTGTCCATGCCATTATGAGCATTGCAAAGGCAGGAATTCATTTTATCTGATTACATAAGAACCCAAGGATGGAAGCACCAGGCATATGATGGATACTCAGTAGATAATATTATCTCCTTTCTTTCACATGGCAGCTAGCATGAGTCTTATTTACACTTATTGAGTGAATCATATACTAACCAGTGTCTCTAATACTAGATAGCATTTATGGAACAATTATTAATGCTATGTACCAGGAATGAGTACTATATAAACCCGAGCAAAATAAAGCTTGGAGAGTTTAAAAATTTTGTCCATAGTCTAATAGCTGGTAAGTTGCAGAATGAAGACTCCAACTCAAGCCTCTCTCATACGGACAGTAAGCTTATCGTCACTACACTGTGTAAAATGCATGGGATTTCCTGCTTGAGAAATATTTTAAATACCTGTTCTGAATCAGTGTCAATTGGCCTGGCTTAAAAAGCCATGAAAGCATGGGAAATCAGCCCTTGAATTAGTTCAGCGATGCTGCCCGAGCTCTGGAAGCAACTCAGCAGCGTTTTGGGAGGTGGATAGAGTAAGCGGAAATTTGGAAGGCATTGCCATGAGCCCAATAGTGGGAACAAATTGCCTGATCTTTGTTCTTTCCACACCAGCCACAGATGTGAAGAAAATGACAAGAGTAGAAATTGCATGAGCCTTTGCTAAACAGTGTTGCAAATTCTGTGGCTGCCAGCCAGGAAAATGTAGTGACTCTGGTTGTCACAAGTGCGTAACAGAACAAAGAATTGCAGGCTGTGGAGAAAGATGATAGGGCTAGAAATGAAGAGCTTATAAGGAAACAGAAAATAAAAATCTAACCAAGGGTAAAACGGAGATTAAAGGGCCTCCCAGGTTTCAGGAAGACCTGTTCAAATGAGTCATGTGGAGAATATGACATTTGTACAGCTGCAAAGTAAGTTTCCCACTCTCAGCGCAAGGACTACAGCAGAATCACTATTAAAATTCTGGTAATTCTTTGGGAGAAGGAAATGCATTCATAGGCAAATTAAAAAAGACCGTATAATCTAGTTTTTTCTTATAGTACAATGTAAAATCAAATATTTACTATAGGTAAAAAATACGAAAAAGGCAGATTTCTTCCTCTTTATTTCCCAGTGGGTTCTATGGTCCCTTGCCCATCTTGTTCTGTGGACTGATTGGGAAGTGAGACATAGAGGAAGACTCGGGCATGCTGGTGCAACTCGAGCTGAGCAGATTGGGGGAGGGAGGGAACCGAGGAGAGGAAGGGAAGATGCTCAGTTTTGACTTCTGAAAAATAGGCCATGAAGACACCTTCCCTAGGGGCCATTTGCAGGGTTAAATGGATAGCATATGTAAAGTCCTCGCTGTTCCATCGCATTCACTAGTGCACTTTCCCACTAGTCTGAGAACCCCAGGAGGACAGGGACCACGTCCTCTTTGTCACTCACTGCTGTGCCCGCAGTACCTGGTGCAGAGTGGGGGGCTGAACAAATACGTATTGGATTAAATCAATGCTTGTTGGTTGTGCCTTTAAGGAGCATGTAAAAAAAAAAGTGATTTTCCTCCACCATGTTTATTTCAAAGCAATTTATGCTAGGCAAATATCTTTTCAAGAATGCTAAATTTACCCCTAAGTTACCCCCTCCTAAAATAGGAGGTCCTAAATATGAGTTAAAATGTCCATTCACACAGAATCAAAGGGATGATGGTTTTCAGTCCCTCACAGGAAAGACAGATCCTTTCTAATTAATACTCTCTGTCTAAGACTGTCTTCTTAACCAAAAGGCACCTTAAGTGACAATTTACACGAAATCCTTTAAAGGTGCCAACTAGAAAGAAAAAAATATCCCTTGAACATCATTCTTTTTGGCATCTTTCTCTAGAAGGAAAGAAAACAACAAAGCAATCAAAATTTACTAGGCTTTGCTTAAAACCATGGCAATTTGCTAACTGCCTTTCTAGTCCCAGGTTAGAGATAACTCTTCCCCAAAAGGCTTTCTCAGCATGAGCGATCTATAAATTACTAGAAAAGTAAGAATAACAATATTAATCGTAATGATAAGATTTATTGAGGGTTAGTAGATAAATGAGAGCTGGGAAGGGAAGGGGTGGGGAGAAAGTATGTAAGGGAACCAGTCCAAGTCAAATCTTGAGGATAGGAGAACTGACCAATTCACCAAATTATTTCAAAAGTTCTGCAATAAAACTATTGTTCTTATTTCATGCATAATATTACACTTCAGCTTTCTATGAGTGAGTAACTCTAAAATTCATACTCCTTCTATTCTGCCATTGTTTTACAATTTTCTTCTTTGTTTTTGGCCTTTAATCCCTTTTACCAGATTAAATACTTGGGAATCTATTAAGGATTATTTTAATCATTCTTTCAAGTCTGCATGATATATTATTTTTAAACTTCTATTTTGTTAGAGGAGTATAATATCAATGGCTATATTATAGTATGTACTTTAAATATAATTTTTATAATCTGTGATTATATTTATAGTGCATAAAGATTAACATGCAACAAATATTGCATATTGTTTAATTTACTACAAAAGAAAAAGAAAAATCATGATTTATAAATGTATAAATATTATACCATCCTTGATTTAGAGATTAAAATCATAATTAAATATAGATTTAGTTTAATTGTGGATTATGACATCAACAATGAACAAAGGCTGCCTTCATGGGAGGTTTGGAAGTTTTGAATTTTTATTTAAAAATAAATTGGTTAATTTGGATAATGATCATGTTTTCTTTCTAAATAACAGGATAAACTACAAGGTATTAGGCTGCTATTTGCAATCACTTACCCATAAATAAAACTTCCCAGATGTTGGTAGCTTTTATGCTCCATAAATGAAAAGCTGAGTCTGGTGTAATTGTCACAGTGCTTTCTCTTCTCAGCATTTCTTTATTGGCAGAGACTCCTTGCTTGCCTATATTAGGAGCATGTACATATGACCTATGGATAAAATGGAAGTACTCAAGGCACATGTCTTAGTCAGTTTCATCTGCCATATCAAAATACCGAAGACTGCATGGCTAAACACTAGGAATTTATTTCTAACATTTCTGGAAGCTGGAAATCTAACATTATGGTGCTGTGGTCAATTCAGTTCCCAGATGTCATCTCTCTCCCTGGCTTCTCACTGTGTCCACACATGGCAGAGGGCGATGGTCCTAGCTACTCTGATGATAACGGGATATCAAATTATTTCACAGGCAGAGAACCTAGAAGCTGCGAGTCATGAAAGCAGTGTATATGCAGAAGAGAAGACCTGACCTCACATAACACACAGAACCAAGTCTCATCCCCCAACCTCCAAAAGCAAAAGGTGGAGACATGACAAAAATCTGAATGCCAAAATACTTTCAAAACTGAGGGGCCTGTTGTCTAGGAATGTCCAGTGACAGACCCCTTTCCATGCCTTACCATAAATAGCTTTATTTGAAGTCCTCCTAATCAAGACCTAACATATAAAACTTGCCTCAAACCCAAGATCGAAGAGACAGATTTGAGTTTTGCCTTCAGTTTTCTTGCTGATGGATTCCCAATAAAGCTTTTTCTTTTCCCCAAAACCAGTGCCACAGTATTGGCTTCTGTGTGTTGGGCAGCAAGCCCATTGCTTGGAAATAGAGAGCTCTTATCTTTCTCTTCTGATTAAGGGCACTCATCACATTGTAAGGGTGCACCCTCATGACTTTATGTAAACCTACACAGCCCACCAAAGCCCCACCTCAAAATACCATCACACTATGAGTTAGAGTTTCAATATATACATTTTAAGGGCACAAAATTCAATCTGTAACAGCACACTTGTAGAAATGCTTTGGATCTGAAAAAAGGGACCCCATATCATTCTTTGGGATCTACTCTGCTCTTCCTCCCAATTGGGTGAGGAATCTGCGAGAAAATATGCACACTCAGACTTCATGCATATCCTTCAAGGTGACATTGAGTGCTGGACTCTAAAATTTCCTGCCTTAACAACCCTTACCTGCAAAAGTACTTTTCTCAGATTTTTCTCCTTGAGTGTGAATTGCGCCACCACTAAAGAACTCTGGAGATGGCTGACGGGCGCAGGTAGTTGAGGGGAAGAACGATTAGACCTTGTAAAGTGCTGGCTGGGAATCCACAGGCATGATACAAGGTGGACTTGAAGATAGAAAGAGAAGGGAGAGAAGAGAGTTGGCTCTGCCATGCCACTGTGTCCCAGCACTCCGCTCTGAAAAGCACAAAGAATCCACATGTAAATCTCACTTCCTAGGTTATCATAAAGGTGAATTTGTGAAGGTAGGAAGATAGAACATACTTTATTTAACAGTTGGTTAGATCGATTTGTAATTTTTAAATATTTAAACACTTGGCATGTGAGCCTCCATTTGTATGATACTATTGAGTTATCTTCACAAATGTCAGGGGTAGGTCCAGTCCTCTTAAAATATTAGTGATTTTATGCATCCTGTCTTTAATATTAAAGATCTGAATTAAACCCTTTATGACTGAGAATGAAACAACTGTTTATTGAGTACTGGACAAATCATCTTGGTGGCTCTCAGTGCTGAGCTGAGTGATGAACAGATTGACTGCCCGAGTCGTCAGCTTGATCTTCAGAGTTCAACTAATAGGATTTCGTTAATACACTAATCTTCCAAATTGTTCCTTTTTGAAAAGAAAACATATATGTGACACTAACTTGATTGATCAGTTTTAAAAGATTTTCTTTCATCCCTAATTCCCATTCCTAATCCCTGTCTTCTATTCACATCATAGTCTGCCACTCTGATAGACTTGTCCTATGCCCTGAAATTTGTACTTTTAGAAAGAATGTAGTGTTGTTTTATGTGTGTACTTACAGAAAGTTTACACAAAGGGCATTGAGCTGTATAACTTATTCTCTTTTCATTTAACATTGTTTTTAAGAAGTATTCAAATTGTCATCTCAATTGAGTTTATTGCTTCTAATTGCTGCATTGTGTTCATAGAACACAGACATCATCTATTATTTTTTACTTATCAGTGATGGACGTTCAGTAGCATCCAATTCTCCATTTTTACAAATAAAATGTGACAATAATGAGCATATTATATGGAACCTTAGCTACCTGGGTAAGAGTCTCTCCATGGTATTTACTCAAGATTGGTATTGCTGGTTGGGCTTAAGCTGTTGTTTTAATTTAGTAATATTATTGTAATTTGTAATTTCTTGCACTATCCTTCTTGACATTTTAAAAAGAATTAAGGTTCTTAAAATTAAATTTTCCTTTCCATTTTAGCATTGTTTTCTTTGTTTGCTAATGTGATTTATGTCTTTTTTTAATGTTGTTATCTTCAGAGAATAATGTACAATCATTCATTCATTCAACAAACATGTTTTGTTTGTGTGAAAGGTATATGGCAAGTACATAAAAAATAATTTTGTAAAATAAGAAGTGTTGATATGAGTTGTATGTATGCATGTGTATGTGTTTAATTCACAAAAAGGAGAATGAGCTCTAAATATTGTATTTTTTTTATTGTTGCTATTGTTTTCTTCTCCTTTTATCCCTTTTTCCTCCCCTTTTCCTTCTCTAGCTTTCTTTTCCCTTAACCCTCCTCCTTCTTACCTTTTTTCCCCCATGTTTTCATTAACACTACTCTAAGAATATTCATCTTTCTATAAGTATGAATCACTTAACTTAATTTTCTAATGTTTACTTGGGTTTTTAGGCATCTCTTAAGCTTTTCCAACAGATGGTTCTGCAGGTTACTTCCTTAGGGAAATGTGGAATTATTGAATAAGAGGAAGCAGAGGAAAGATTAATGGTGAAACATTTCTGGGATGTTTTCCTTAAAAAAGAGATTACTTCTGTGGCATTAGGCAAAAAAAAAACATGAGACCTAGTCATGCACTTCTCACATGTGGGTAAGGTCTCTGATACAAAAGCCAAATGGGCATGTTAGCTACCACCAGCAAGAGCTTCCAAGGTTGCGTTAGCATCTCTCCACTTCATTTAAGATTCGAATGCCCCAACATGTTCCCCAGGAGAAGGTCTGATGTTGAGTCAGACAACTTGATGATGTGGTCAAATTGCATGTTTATGTTCATTTACGGTCAGCTGTGGTTTTTCCTTTTTATGTCCATGGCATGGGCCTTTAATTTTGATAATAAATATGCATAGCCTTCTTTTGTGCTATCTGCCTTTTAACTACTGCTTAATCAGCTGAATTGCAAGCTCTATCATCCTCTAGTATCCAGGAAGAATTCTGAGGGTGGGAAGAGAAAGGAGATTTCAGAATTTTGCTAATAGTTACCAATATGGGGGCAGACATACATGATTTTTGCCAATGGCTATTTTGTAAGGCAACAACCCTTACTAGGGGATAATCAGGAATTTGTGGAGGGATTTTTTTCCAAAATTTTAAATTATTTCCCAGAGTGAATTTGTTTTCTGGATACTAACAGAGCAAGTTAAACTTGAGAACAAGGTTCAGTAGCTTTAGATTGTCTCCATCTCCTACTACTTAAAACTCTTAAACTCTTGTCTTTTTTTTTTATAATTGAGGGAAACAATGATTTCTCTTGTGGCCTCTCCTTAGGGTATTCTGGGGGTTCTATACCAGCCAGCTAGTACAGATTCATTTTAGGACAGAAATGAAATAATGTTCCTTGTAAGTGCAAAATCAAAGAGCTGCATTAACTTTGGCTGAAGGTAGTAAAGTGTCATGGTTTGGAATCTCATCCATGTTGAATAAATTTCCCACATCAGCTCATGTGATGGGTGATCTGCTGCTTTTTTATTGCTAAATGAGAGTGCTCAATTTACAAACAGATCTTTGTCTTTGACCAGTGTGATAACACACAAAGGGTCAGGAAAATCTAGAAATAGAAAGGCAGTTCTCTTAACAGATAAAGAATCTTAATCAATTACGGATTCTAGCTGGCTGGATTGTGCATATAATTTTAATAGTCACAAGAAAAATCATTTGAATTCATGTTTCTTTACTGGTAACTCATTTGAAGAACTTGATACTTTAATAAAAATCTACAAGGCTTGCAGATTTTCCAAGGTAATATCCGCTCACTTTGTCTCACTCCCAGATGCCCCTGCTCACTATTTATCATCTTGCCTATCAGTAGCCGGAGGACATAGGCATTCGCCTTCAGCAAATACATGGTTTTTCACTGTTTTGTTCATTAATAGACACTTCGGGAAAACAATCAAAAAGATGAAAAACAGCCCAAAGAAGCGAAAATAGTAGTCAATATAGGCTCATCTCAAATACGTTTTTAGAACAGCTGTCTATGAGCTTATTTTCATGATTACAAAGGTGACTATGGAAGTTTTGAGACAGGCTGTATTATAGTCCATTATTTCACTTCCAAGAAATACAGACAGCATCCTTTCTGATTCACCGGTGCAAGTTTCAACTTGCTCAGCTTATCAGGGTTGTTGGGAGGTGTTCATGTGTTTCTGTGCCGATTTTATGTTTCTTAATTTTCGTGTATCTCACAACTTTTCATAATGACCCCCAAACTGTTGGTAGATCAAATCAGCATTTCTCAAACACTAATTGGTCAGGGCTTGCCTTGTGTTGCCTAAGGGGGCAGGATTTTAGGGTGATGGTGGGGCTTCTTCCCCTGCTGATTTCCCTGCCCAGCCCCCATGCTGTTAGTGGCTACCCAAGACTTAGCAATCACATTCTGTTGGACTTACCAGTCATGCCCACCTTAGTGTGAATGTGTTTATTAAAAATTTTCTTAAGGGAAGTGTTTTCAAAGATGAAAATGGGGAAGAACTACTTCAAAGGCATTGGGTATAGCTTCTAACAAGTGAAGACGCCAGGCAAATTTCTGCTGAGGGCTGGCTTTAGACCTGAACTAAGGTGGCTCCTCCACTCCAACTCGTTTCCTTTGCTTCTTGCCAAAGGTTCATACATGGGTATTGGAAATGGAACTGGGCATCGAGTTTTAAAGTCCTGGATTCAAGGCTTGGCTCTCATCTGATTGGTTTAGTCTTCTTGTAAAATAAAAGCAATAATCTTAACCTCACAAGGAGAATCAGACTGATATGTTGAAAGGTAACACTAATGTTATTATTAAGAAGTCCAGAAAAATCATTTCCCTCTTATTAAAGTTTTCTTTCAGATATGGTAATGGTTTTAGCACGACAGTTTGAGGAATTCCTCGTTCTTCAGGGTGCGTCCCAAGCTCCCCTGCACCCTCTTATTACTGTTTTGACACATCTGGTTTAGTATTTGACAGCGTCTAGAACTTTCTTATTACTGCTATAGCTGTGGTTGCTACTTGTCATGTTTTACGACATCACTCCTGGCCTACATTAACTTGTGTGTGTTATTACCCAGAAATGGACAAGATGACAAGGCATTCTTTATATTAAAAAAAAATGAGCCATAGAAATATTTAGATGAAACATAGGACACATAGGAGAAAGATCGTCTTTTCTTCTACTCAGCTATAATTTCTAAAGTACAGACATAATGCCAGAATTAGGGCTGTCTCAGGTTCAGCTGACTTCCTTGTAACCATCCCCTGGGGCACAGCTGGAGTGGTTAAAATATTATATGTGATTGTAGACAAGCACTGGCATAATTCTGTATCTTTTAAGATTATATGAATATAAAGGTTTGTTTCCTTTTGAAAACATTTTTATTAATAGTGCAGTAATTCCTATTGTGGGTGTGGGGAAATCACTTTCTTAGCACTATCTGATATAACCAGAGATTGTTAGCAGTAATTAGACCTTCTGAAATCGTGAATTTTCTCAGGTTAATGAAACATTTATATGCCAACACCTGCGTCTAATTATAGCCTGGCATGCCTGAGTCCCTTGCTACTCACAGTGTGGTCCATCCTGGAGGCAGCATTAACATCAACTGGGAGCTTGTGAGAAATGCAGACTCACAGGCCCTACCCCAGAGCTATTGAATCAGAATCTGAATTTTAACAAGAGGTCTGCTGGTGATTTGCCTGTACATCAAAGTTCAAGAGCACTGCCTTAGTAGAACTTACTCTTACTTTTAAAAAGGGATGAAGAAGCCAAATATTATTGGATGCTCTTGTGACTCAGGAATAATCAGTCAGGGAAGCAAGTTAATTATGGACTTGTGTGTCTCTTTAGCCCAGGGTTAGCTAAAGAAATGCAATGTGATTGCCACATTAAGTTTTGTAAAGAGAAACAGATAAAATTAATTTTAATAATATGTTTTATTTCATAACACATTCAAAATGTTATTCCAGCCCACAATTGATGCGAAAAAATATTAGAGGGCTATCCTCCCTCCTTACCTTCATAATGAGAACTTTTCATGGTAAGTCTTTCTGTTTATATTATAGTTGCAGTACTTCTCAGTGGCATCCAGCTACCTTTCAAGTGCTCGGGTAACTCTCTGTGGCAAATGGCTGCCATATTGATAGAACAATCGCAAAGGATGATGGATAATATCTACCACCACGTTCTGGGTGTACTGGGTCATCTTGTCTAAAGTGGCGAGAGCTTGAGGAAACTACGCACACACTCCTTGGTTTCTTCATCTATTATTAAACGCCTGCTGTGTATCAGACTTTGTCCTAGGTTGGAGGGAAGCAAAAGTCAGTAAGACCTACAGAGTTTGGAAAATAATGACAATATCATGTGATAAATGCAATAGAGGAGGTCTGTGTAAAGTGCTTTGGAAGCACAGAAAGGAAAACACCAACGTTGCCCAGGGCAGGAATACAGCACTGGGGTGAAAAGGGTACATTCTAGAGTCAAATAGACCCCAGACTCACCTCAGCCCTCTGGGCTCTCAAAAGAAGCTAATGACAAATCCTTTTTGTGTGGGATTGTTAAAAAGATAAATGTATAATTAGCTATAAAATGTCTGAGACAGAGTTTACCCTAGTGATTGATAGTTATTGTTATTAAACAGAAGGTAATAGAAAATCTGAGTGTTATGGATGAATGGATTTTCATAAGTATGTCAGTCAGGATTCGCCAATTACGATCATTTCGGAGAATGTTCTCTCTCTATTTATCTATTTGTCTATTTGTAACTTTTTCCTGAGTCATTTAAGAGTTTCTCTTAATTTGTCTATCTATTTATAATTTTTTCCTGAGTCATTTAATTTTAGATACTGAGTCTATTTATTTCTAAATATGTTGTTATGTGTTTCCCAAGGAGAATATTTTCTTAAGTAATCAAGGTGTAATCATTAATGTCAGGAATTTAAGAACACAGCGTTAGTTTTAATCCACAGCCTATATTAAAATGTGTTAGTCGCACAATATATCTTTTGCAGTTCTCCCTTTTTCCCTTCTCAGTCCAGGATATGTATTCAGTTGTCATATCTCTGTAGCTGCTCACATTGTGTATGTGTGTATGTGAGTGTGGATGTAGTACAGGGTGGTGGTACAGGAGCGAGAGATCTTGACATTGTCAGAGATTATTTTGTAGAATATCTCTGAACTTGGGTTTGTCTGATGTTTCCTCATGATTAAATTCAGATTATATATTTTGGCAGGACAGCTAGGGTTTTTGTGAAGATACTTTTTTTTTTTTACTAGCACAAACATATTTATTTATTAACCAAAGAAAGGAACCCAATTACAACAACACTTTGAAATGGTTGCATGTAACATATCTGTGATAAAGATAATTGGATACAGTAATGAAAAAAGAAAAGCAGTATGGAGACTTGCTCGTTGAACTGAGGTTGTTCATCCTCATAACTAATTCCTGCCAAGAGTGATGATGGAATTTTTATTCTACTTTTTCACAGACCGGAAGACAGGTGACATTGTTCATGATGCATTCCACCACTAATTTCCCATCTGTCAAATTTCTAGTTATTGTGCTTTCTTTCCCATCCCATTCTTGATGTTGAACCAAATGCGCCAACTGTAGGTACTTTTTAAGAAAGGCACTAGTAACAGAGGAGGGCAAAACTGTTTCAAGGCCTTAAGGGAAGGGGCAGGAGTGATGCTACTGCATTGCAGTTGGGAGCCATCGCTTTGGTAGATGGACGCCCTCATAGAAGCTGTAATTGTAAAACGAAGCTGCCTCAGCCAGAGCCACGGCCAAGTGGGATGTAGGAGGAGGACTAAGCACCCCAATCTTGCTCTCTCTTCTTGCCCTGGGATCTCTTGCAGGTGCTCCCATTGGCTGAATCAACCAAGAAAGGGAGCAGGCAAGGCAATCCCTGTGATTAAGGTCTTCATAGTGGTCTTGCTAGGGGAAAGGAGAAAAGTGCATGGATTCTGGTGTGCTTAGGAGACATGGAAAATGGCCAGCTCACCAAGTGAAGAAATCAAGGGAGCAGAGAGAACAGCATGTACAAAAGCAAAAAATAGTATGTGAAAGGTGGAAAAGTACTAAGGAAGCTCCTGGAATGTACTCAGTGAAGCGAGGCTGGCTCAGCTTGAGAAAGTACTGTATACCAAGCTAAGGACTTTGAACTTGATCCTGCTGACATAACAGTTTTTAAGCAGAAGAGTTACATGGTTCGATGTGTGTTTCAGAAAAAAATCGCTGTTATGGCAATGTAGCGGAGGTACATGTGAGAGAATGGAAGTCAGGGGGTTAGTGCAACAGTTCAGGGCAGAGATAAGGAAACACTCACTAAATCAGTTGCCCTGAGGGCGGAGAACAAGAGGCAGATGAGGCATTTGGGACATTTAAAAATTAGATAGAGGAAGGGGTCAAATATGTTTGCAGTTTAATTAATAATAATTAGTATTATTGAAAATGGCAGCTAACAGATAGTAAATACTTACTATTTGACACTAAATTACAGATCTCATTAATCATGTGAGCAACTCTGTGAGGCAGGTGCTATTGTCATTGTTTTAATTACAAGAAATAAAAATATTTGGGTGGATGATAATACCATGAATTCAGGTAGAATGTATGAAGTTGTCAGTGGGGCATTCGGTGAGCTCTAACCAGTAAGCTGTTGGAAAATGGGATGTCGGGCCGAGGAGACAGATCTGAACTGGTGCTGGGAATTTGGGGAAGTGTCACATTGTTGTGACAGTTGCAGTCATATCAGGGATTGACCAGAGTGAGACAGTGAACAAGAAGAAACATTATCATATGTTAAGGAGTGTTCAAAGAAAAGCCAGGAAATACTAAGTATGTTTGGATGGAAAGAAGAATACTAAAAGTAGCCATTCTTGATGTTGACACAACTGGCCTAGCCAAGGATAGCACTGTGAACTTGGTCTCCATACTGTTGTGATATTTCAACTGGCCTGCATTCATACAGGACACACATAATTTACTACATTGAAAATAGACAGCTGTTGTGACGAACAGGACATTATTCTCTAGGAACGTGACAATAACTAGCTCATTATTGGAGGTGGTGTAACTTGCCTTGAATGAAGTATTCCTGTTTTGTACTTAGTTTTTTGTCATGTGTCAAAGCTTCTACTTGGGAATTGCATGATTTTTTGAGCTCCTAAACAAAGAATAATATTCTTCTCAGTGGAAAATTATTTTAGAAAAATATTTCAAAGTTCTTGAATTATGAAGGATAGATTTTTTTAAATGTTGGCTTTCTACCAGATGATGTGTAGATCTTGATCAAAATGCAATGGTCTCTTTACATTAACTAGACCCCAAATTAGTGTTTCATAATAGCCTGAAGTAGATGCATTATGTATTTTTTCATTGGGGGCGCCAAATTGAAAACATTTTGCAAGTGCAGTAGGAATCATTTAAGGAACTATGGAAACCACCAATCTAGCTTAATGCTTTCTGTTACTTTGGAAACATTTATTTTATCCCTTGGTTTCTGGCAGGTCTATTATGGTTTGTAGACAACAATAGGAGGTTTTATGTTTATGCTTCACTGGGAAAAAAAATAGTTCTCAGATATTTGGCCTCAGATAATTGTGAATCCCAATGAGAATGCATCGCTCTTTTCTGAGACTACGCTCTTTTAAACCAAAAGAAGGCAAAGAACACAATTTATCCTGGGAGCTTTCCTTTAGGATCTACAATCTCTTTTTGTGGATTGTTAATATATACTATATACGGTTGTATTGTATATTACATCTCTTATTAACTCTAGTGCCATCACTAATGTTTTAATATATAACTGTATGTGACTCCAGGGAGCAGTTTGTGTGTTTTACTGGCAAGGAGCACAAAAAAAATTCTCCCTGCTGTTTCCCTCCATTATAAATTAATATCTAGTGCCAGGGGACCTCTTATGATATAAAATTGTCATCCTGTGAGTGGTATGGATGAAATTACCATGAAAAAAAGCTGAGCAGTAGCCAGAGTACAAATGAGACAGCACCTATTCTGCTGCAAGTGAGACCCTTGGTGTCTTAAAATAATTTAGGACAACTGATGTATATTGTTAATTGAAAAGTTTAATAATCTGTATTATCTTTTAGTCATAGGCTTTTCTTAATGTATGGACATTTTTTATACTAATATTCCATTTTGGAAATGGAATGGAATATTCTAATAGCCTGGAATCATGTTTTTCCATGGAGCTATGGAAGCTCCAGAGTATTCTGCAATTTCTGTTAGAGAAGATTTTATCCAGTCAGGCTGCCTGGATGGACCCTTTCAAGAGACATCGTTGCCTGCACTGTTTTTCATTTTGGCAGTAAAGGAGTTACAGGAGAGAGGGCAATTGACCCATAATGACAAGCCTGTGTGTTGTGTTGTGGGGGTTGCTTGGCAACTGTACCTGTAGACACTAAATCTGTATCTGTATTAGTCCCCTCTGGTTGTCAAGGTTTGTAGGTATTTAATATATTAAGCTTGGAAAATACTTCAAAGCAAAAAGGTTTGCTCATTTGATGCTTCTTCGGAATTACGTTAGATTCTTGGATGTCACCAAATAAGGATCGTGGGGAGTACGGGGTACATGATGTTACGAATAGCTCTTGAGTGTATTTGAACATCTCTTAGATGAGAAGGAGCACACTCTTGGTGTCCCATAGCTCTTATTTTATCTCTTTGGAGAACGTATCTCTTTGCTTAATATTTATTGAATATCTTTCTTTTTATTTTTAGAGACAGGGTCTTTCTTTGTTACCCAGGCTGGAGTGCAGTTGTGTAATCATAGTTCACTGGAGCCTTGAACTCCTGGGCTCAAGCAATTCTCCTGCCTCAGCCTCCCAAGTAGCTAGGACTATTATGTATAAACACTCATGGTGATGCCCAGCTAAATTTTAAAAAATTTTGCAGAGACAGGATCTTGATATTTTGCCCATGCTGGTCTCATATTCCCAGCCTCAAATAATTCTCCCACCTCAGCCTCTGAAAGTGCTAGTTTTACATTGACTCCCTATTGTGTGGTAGTTTCTGTGCTAGATACAGGTTAGGGTATTAATGTGAGAAGAGCAGAGTCCCTGATTGTTTAGAGTGGAGACATTGTCATCTAGTACAGAGCACACCTGGTGAGGGATGTTCTTACCTGTCGCACTCAGGTCACACATCTACCATTGCCCGCTATTGTTTTTACACTCTTACAAAGAAAATGGTGATTCCCGGCTTCAATCTGAGCTTCCCTCCTCCTCCCCCAATTCTTGAGTGTGCCATCCCATTGATTACCACCCTGATCTGGTGGCCTCTGCATCTTGGTTCCTCTGTTCCATGCCCCAGCACTCAAAGTCCCCTCCATCTCTGTTCTTCTGTTCCAGGCCTCAGTGTTCAGAGTCCCCTTGATTTTGGTTCCTCTGTTCCATGCCCCAGTGCTCAGAGTCTCACCATCTCAGTTCCTCTGTTCCAGGCCTTAGTGCTCAGAATCCCCTCCATCTCAGTACCTCTGTTCTAGGCCTTAGTGCTCAGAATCTCTCCATCTCAGTTCCTCTGTTCCAGGCCTCAGTGCTCAGAGTCCTCTCCATCTTGGTTGCTCTGTTCCATGACTTAGTGCTCGGAGTCCTCTTCATCTCAGTTCCTCTGTTCCAGGCCTTAGTGCTCAGAGTCCTCTCCATCTTGGTTCCTCTGTTCCATGCCTCAGCACTCAGAGTCCCCACCATCTCAGTTCCTCTGTTCCATGTCTCAGAGCTCAGAGTCCTCTCCATCTCGGTTCCTCTGTTCCAGGCCTCAGTGCTCAGAGTCCTCTCCATCTTGGTTCCTCTGTTCCATGCCTCAGCACTCAGAATCCTCTCTATCTTGGATCCTCTGTTCCAGGCCTCAGTGCTCAGAGTCCTCTCCATCTTGGTTCCTCTGTTCCATGCCTCAGCACTCAGAGTCTCTCCATCTTGGTTCTTCTGTTCCATGCCTCAGCGCTCAGAGTCCCCTCCATCTCGGTTCCTCTGTTCCATGCCTCAGCACTCAGAATCCTCTCTATCTTGGATCCTCTGTTCCAGGCCTTAGTGATCAGAGTCCTCTCTGTCTTGGTTCCTCTGTTCCAGGCCTCGGTGCTCAGATTCTCTCCATCTCAGTTCTTCTGTTCCATGCCTCAGCACTCAGAGTCCCCTCCATCTAGGTTCCTTTGTTCCATGCCTCAGGGCTCAGAGTCCTTACTATTTTTTGACATCATTATAACTTGGCTTCACTTCATCATTGTTCTTTTCTCTAATTAAATTATGGTCACAGAAAAATTGTGAGGTAAAATTGGCTAAAAACCAAAAAAGACTTATTTTACTGATGAGAAAGCATGTTAGGGGTATCTCAGAATTTTAGAAATAGATATGGTCTCAAAATGAAATATATTTAAATTTGTGTTGTGAATCCAGAGATTAAGCCTCCGTGTTGCTGTTCATGTGAAGAATCACCTTTTATCATTCCTAGCTGTTCCAAATGAGGGCATTTTATCATTCATCTTTAATACAGCCTTTATCTCAGTTGGCTGAGAAAGTAGAAAAGTAGTCATTGTTTTGATCCTTAATGTAGTAAGTTAGTTTCATGTGAATTATGAGCCTTTTTCATGGCCACCAACACATTCATGACTTCCATCAGCTGATTTTTATTCCAGATCAGTATGTCTGGTCACAGGGAACAAGGGAGTGAGAGGAGAAAGATGATCAAAATGACCCATCTCCCCTACTGCTGTCACTTCCTAAGACAGCACACTTTTGCCACAGCTCGTCAAGAGTGGGCACACTTACCAGGTGTGCTACTGAGTCCAGCAGCTTTCGGCTGGGAAAGCTGAAGCAGAGCATGGTGGAATAAGGATTTCTTACAGGAATGAGGTCATGTAATTATCACAGAAGCTGGAGAAGCGAACGTGCAGAGGGAGAAAGGCAGGATTAAAGAAAAGCCACCAGCCAGCTATCCTAAAGCACTGGAGCTGCTGGGAAAGTCGGAGCTTGCAGGGGAATTTGGGGGACATGTATGTTCAGTTGCCATCAACAGAGGCTGTGTAAAGCTGTCACCTGTGGTGGCACCTGCTTCTGGAGGTGTCCAGCAGGGTGTTTGGTGCTGAGCCAGGGGCAGGTAGTACTGGAATCACGAGGAGGAGCTGGACAAGGAGGAGCTGGGCGCAGAGCTTGGGAGAGTGAGGACAAGCTGGCGTCTGTCCACACCTCTGAGCTGGTCTCCACACTCAGCAAAGGCACCTGCAGAGAGGAAGGGCTGCTGCCTCATTTCTGTCTCCCAAACTCACAGCAATTCTTAGCTGGGAGCCATGCAGGAAAAGGGATTCTTGAAAGTTTAGTTCCAGATCAACCAGGTCCATGCAGTGGAGATGACCGCTCTTACAGGCTGGGGCTCTGTAGACCAGGGATGGTGAGCCTTCCTTGAACGTTCTCCTACCCCCTTGTCAGCCCCTTCAGGTAGGTGTCACAGCCTGCTCCTCAAGGGTGGGGACTCTTTGTTTCCCTTCATGTTTTTAATACGGTGCTCCACTTAGAGCTTACAGTGGGGAGTAGAAGGGCAGGGAAAAAGTAAGTGGTCAGATAGGGCAGTGACAGGTTAAAATATCTCCTTTGGTCATGTAGGATGAATGGTTATGAAGACTGACTCCTACAGCAAACATGTGTCTTCCCCTGTGTCACCCCCTTGTCCCTGTCTCCCAGCTGTAGCACATACCTCCTTAGATGGGTAACTGGTTAACCTCGTCCTGTCCATTAGAAAGTTAGACTCGCGAGTTCCATTGTGACATGAAGCCCAGTGGAATATAGAGATAGGACACATGGGCTCACTTTTAAGGCTTTTAAGGAAGGAATCATCCAGTGGGAGGAGGATGACGTCAGTCATAGAAGATTGGATATTAATAGGATAGAAAATAACAATGAGATTTTTTTATAGCTGCCAAGTTCACAAGAGGGAATTCCACCATCCTCTGCGCTGATAGAAGGTTTCTTGGGGAAGTAGTGCATGCCAAGGCCTTGACAGTTGGGAGGGACTCGATCAACTCAGCACCTGACGTCCCAGCAGGCAGTTCTGGGAGAGGGAAGTACACGTGACCTCAACATGGCACTGCTGGTAGAGGAGGGACTAGGCAAATTACTCAACTACTGCACAGGGGGAAAAATAAAATCCTAAGGACTAAGATGAGAGTAACTCAGAAAAGAAAAGTAAGAAGAAGTTACGCGATATGGAAATAAAAACCATGGAAAAATATATGTCTACAGCTATTTCAAATCTTTATAAAAATGCAATAGACATGGTAACACGTCTGCCTGAAAAGGCTGTGTATTATGGTGGGAACTGTGTTTTCCCTGTGGCTGAAACATTTTGTCTTTAATATATTAATGTGTGAGGTTGTGAGTTCACTCTCCAAATGATATTATAATACTGGATCAGTGTATGATTCTTTTGGATCAGAATACCACTTGGATCCAAATTATGATTTTTAACATCCTGTAGCTTAATTGCCAATTCAGGAAGATAAATAAGCTCTAGAATGTCCTTGCAGATTACAGAGGCCAACAGTTGTAATGAAACTGAAGGTTGTGAATCAGGTCATCCTTTGAAGTTAATAGATTCTTTCCCTCAATGCCATTTCCTTAAGAATCTTCCTAATTCTTAAGTTGTTTTAAATATCTCCCTAATTTTACTTTTCCTCTTTTTGTAATAGGCCTGGTTCATGTCCACAGTAGTTTGGCAAGTTGGCTACTATTTTCTCTATATATCAAAAAATATAAATGAGAAATATTCCACTTTTCTCTGGCCTAATTAAATTTGGCTTGTAGTTTCAATCCACAGAGAGACTATTATGTTCAAACTGAGTGCAATGGATGTGCTCATATTACTTAGAAGCACTCGTCATTGTACACAGAAATTTCTATACTTTGGTGTGAGCCAAATATGCATTCCATCATATTTGGACTCAAAATTAGAAGACCACAGAGAAGATATGTGATAGCTTGCCCTTATTTAGGGGCCAAAGTCAGTATCAGAGGCAGAGTAGATTAATAAAAACATTTTTAGAGCCAAAGTTCTATGTTTGAAACTTCTTTTGCAATTTAATTCTCATTGTATGATATAACCATTAAGACCAGTTTCCTCACTTGTCGAATGGTTCATCACAACACTCATCTGATAGAAAAGTGAGGTAATGATGGTGAAAGCCCTTTTAAAAACATAAAGCACTCAACACCTATGAGTTATTAGTATCAGGGAACCCCTAAAATACTGCATGATGATATCAGAGACAAGAAATATGTTAATAACTGGAAATGAGAAGCCTCAATATATATTTATTGATTGGTAAATTACAGGGGTCACAGGAGAATCACAATATCAAACTATTAACAATAGTGGAGAATCTTTCAGCTTCAAAAATGCAAAATTTGTGCAAGAAGTGGTTGCCTTAATTTCTGCTCTGTATCAGAATTTTCATGATTATTAGCCAATCAAGTGTCTGTTTTCTTTTCTCTTCCAGCTGCCAGGGTATTTTTCACCTCCTGGACTTTGTTTCTTCAGCTCAAAAACATGACCTTTGACATTCTGAGCAGCTGTATGTATTTTTCTAAGATCGATAAGTGGGAAAAGTCTCTGGTTATGGCAAGTGGATGGGACAGTTCCATGTAGTGCAAAATGACAGCCAGTGACAAGCTGAAAGTTGATAAAATCTTAGCCCCCACTTCAGTTCACTACTCCCTAGCAAGCGGCTCCTAGAACCAAGCCACTCTGAAAGCTGCCCTGGCAGAAATGTTCTCTCTCCCCTTTAAAAACAAATTCTGGTAGGCGATGGTCTATGAGAGGAGGAGGAGGCAGAGGGGAGACCTTAAACATTTGCCCCTATCTGTCAGAAATCATCTGCGAGACTTTCATTATTAGGGAAAAAACTCTCAGGCCATTGCATCAGCCACAGAGGCCAGAGGTGTTTGTGTTTGTTTCAAGATATGGAGTCCAGAGTCGAGGTCTGGTATTTTGCTGGTGACTGCTGAAGAGGAAGGCTTTGGCTTGGCAGAACATAAAGCCAAGCTGACAACAAAGCTTTCCTTTCAAGCTATCCAAATGAACACATTTCTAATCTGAAATTCAAATACTTGACAACAGAGAGCCTGTGAGCTGGGCTTTGAACAGGAAATTGCTTCATGGTTTTAGCATAATGAATTAGGCAGTTAGACTAAATCCATTTAGCAGGAAAAGAATGCTTTCACGTGCTTTGTGAGAAAAAGGAGGTGGAGGAAACCTTTTTAATTTCCCAAATTTCTCAGGATTTACAGACACAAATTCTCCATATAATTTTGATCTGTTTTATGCTATGATTGGTATGTAAAAAAGCCATCAGATCCTGGTATTCAGAAATCATCTTTGTTAGAAAATGCTGTGCCTTTTCATGTCAGGGAAACCGAATATGATGAATAAAGGTTAGGAGGGGTCTTGTCTTTCTCTCTGCTCTGTTCTTTCCCTGCTGGTAGCGAATGCATTTTAATCCTGAAACCCTGTTTCAGTTGCTGGCAGTAGGAAGTCCAACAGACAGTTTTGCACTCTTCTGGGGGACAGGGAAGAGACATGGAGGCAAAGAGGAAGCCTCCTGCATTCCTGGGCGGCTTTGCACTCAGAATCACACTGTAGCTGGGTTTGTGACTACAGGGGTGGGGGCAAGGGGAGCTCTGTGATCAAGGAAGGAGAGTAAAGTTTACTTGTGTTAGTCAAGTCCATGCACCAGTTCTGACCTTGAGAGAGCCTGCTGACAGACATCCCTCAGGAAGGACAGCACTAGAGAAAATGAAAGAAAAATTAAAAAGTGGTGGGGGGGGGGAAAGAAAAAAAGAAAAAAAGCAATGGTGCTAACAGCCTAAACAAAACAGAGATCCTGGGAGTGGGGAGAGCTGAATCCTGTCCCAGGCAGGCTTGCAGAGGGGAGGGCAGATTTGTCCCCAGCCACCACCACATTTCCTAGTGGCTTGCTGGGTATAGCCACCCTCCCTTCCCACCAGCCACCGCCTCTGAGCTTGGGCCCAGAGACAGCTAAGGGAGCAGTGTTCTGGATAATCACTCTGCCACCACAGAGGACAAAGACATAATAAGCTCTGACATCTTCTCATTTACAACTTGCTAGGTAAAATACTCCAACTGCTTCCGCTGCCCACCACTATGGAAAAAAATATAAATAAATATGATTTCTTTCTAATCATTGTTTTCAACTTTCCTACCAGAGGGAACAGTAAAATCCTCCCAGTTGTCATGGTGATGAAGACACTATGACAAATTACATTACAAAGGGATGTTATAAAAACCATTAATGTGTGCCAAGCAGCTAATTCATGTTTACAGTTAGAAACAAAAAGAACCATGTCTGTCCCAATTTCCTCAGTGCTAAGGAATCGCCCTTCTTGGTGGAAAGGGGAAGAGGGGAGGCTTTGGCAAGTTCACAGATGGATTATATATGATCACTTACCTGAAAGAATGAGGAACGAATTAAGCCAAGGAATATTGACGTTTCCATGCCTTAGAACAGTTCTGATCTGGAATAGTAATGATCACCCTAGTAGCGGAATATGAAAATTTAAAAGACTCTCTGTGCCTTGTGAGTTGTACTGAGGCACCAACCAGAACTAGTCAAAATTCCTTCAGAACAGAACTTCAACCCAAGGAATCTGCTAGGACCCAAATCCAAATCAAAGTCTGTTGCCAGACAACAGACTTGCCTTAAAAGTCTGGGAGAAGTGGTGCCAGGATAGGGGCTTTGTGGAGAAAGGGGGGTGCACAGACGCAGGTCCTGAGATAGCAGCTCTCTTGTCTATAGAAGCCAGGAATCCCTTTAATTGGGCAAGTTCTTTAATTCTATGATAGAAAAGGAAATATAAATATAAGTGATCCTGGTAGACCCAAGGCAGAATTAAATTCAAATTTAAATAGAAAGGGCGCATATCTGAGCTTTATTATGGCAGAGGAAAAGCTCTAAGGAAGGGTTTCTTAAATATAGGTCCTGCAGATGCTGAGGGTATCTTTGTAGACCCCTGCCCCTTCTCCCACCACCAGAAACATTTTTTTTTGTATTTGTGCAGACTCTACTTGGAGAAGCTGAAAGCATTGAGAGAGGGCAGTGACATTGAGGAAGGTAGCTAAGAGCACCAGAGTCAGTAAAAACCCTTTCACCCAACCTTTGTCAGGGTTGAGGGGAAGAAGAGAGTGCGTGCCCCCACCCCCTGCAGAATTGGGAGGGCTTTGGCCAAAGAAGCCTTTGAAAAACTCAGTATTTCTTTCAAATTTGGTGTTTTATCTTAAACAAAAAAAAACTTGAGTAATTTATTTCCAGTTCCAGTATGTGCTGACGTTTGTCTTAATAAGAAATGATTTAAAATGATCTACTACCAAGCTAACTGGAGCTTCTGGCTGTGGTGCCACGCTGACTGTGTGGCTTTGCAGCCCAGGCCCTTGCTCCTGGCTGTCTCTCAGAGGAGGGGAAGCTCTTGCCGTCATCATTACACAGTCTGTCGCTAAAAGCCCAGCTCTGACTGGCGTTTTCTCACGCAGTCCAAACTCTTAACTGGAAACAGGCAAATGAATGAAGGAAGAGCTCTTCCTTCTCTCGGCTCCTCCTAGTTTCTCATAAACTATTAACTGACCAAAGAACTTGATAAGATTACTTCAGCCTTTGCCCCTGCTCCAACTATTAGAGATTTAGCATCTCCTCTGGAATGGTCTTTTTCCCTTTTAGTAAGCAAAATATCATTAGAAACATATCGCCAACAAAAAATGCGAATTGATTGTGAATGTAAAGTTACCCCATCCTACATGAACTTCTTCCCATTCTTCTGAAAACAAGAGATTTTAATTATCAGCCTAGGAGGCAAGGGGCAAGCCTTACAACTGAATTATTAAGGAAAATCTTCCTCTGCTTTCCTGCTCAACAGTGGATTTCCACTTGCTTCCATGTGGTCCGTTAGCCTGGAAAGGAAGTGGCATCTCAGGCCTCTGTGACAGACCCTCGTTTGGTAGGCTGGTGGAACTTTGCCAACATTGCAACAAATCATACCCTTTGAAAAGTGAAAACAAAACAAAACAACGAGAAGTCAGGAGAAGCCTTAGTGACCTGTGTAGATCATTTCATTAGTGTTCGGGAAGTTTCTCAGGAATCAGCTAATATTTAATGTGCATAGTTGGGGATTATTGGAAATCACTTCTTCCTTTCTTTAATTGCCTTCTTCAATTATGGGCTAGATAAAATAATACTGTTATTCTCAGCCATTAAGTTGAGTTCACCATATAGGGAAGGTAGGACTTCCTCAAACTTCACTCCTTTGTGTAGTGTCCTCATACGTCATTTATACACATGTGTTTTATTTTTCATTGTATAAGTTTAACTTACTTTTGTTTTCTTGGGAATAGTCTAAGCAAGAATACCTATGAAATTATACATCTGATATGCTTATAGATTTCTAAATACACTGAAATAAGTACATAACTACTAAAATACAAGATGGAAAAATATGTCCATCGGCCATCTGTCTCATCCCATGGAACCTCACTAACGCACCGAAAACAGGTAACAGCAGACTACGTCTTACCCTAGGGTGGCTAGTCAAAAGTTAAACGTGGAGGAAAGAAGTGGAGGGGATAGCTGTATTTGCGAGTGGTATCAATTTTTGTGGGTGAAGCTGGACCTTGTGTTCCAAGGAGAGGCAGTTGGAGCCATAGGCAGACCAGGAAAAGTCAGAGCTCAGGTTTCTTTAGAAATTCCTGAGGAAGACCGAGAGTTAAGGAAAGTGCATTGCTGAATGCACCAGTATGCAGAGCACAGTATGCTGAGCTGGGGCTGGAGCACTGTGGCTCAATCTGTGTGCACTTCACCCTGAATCATGGCTGATGCGGGGATGGAGAGAGGCAATGGACTGCTTTTGGAGGGTAAGGCAGAGACTGCCTACTTGTCTGTTAGTTTCCTCTGCATTTGTGAGTAACTATGGACTCTTTCTACTTAACACTGCTATTGAAACATAAGATCTAAAAAAAACTACAGTAGTGTCTCTTTCCTTTGAGGGCAAACCAATTTTAAGGGCTTGGTGAATGATCCCCGTTTTTGTGTCTGCAGTTTGTGAGTATGGCGAAAGAGATGGGGGTTTTCCTGGGAGAATGTGCAGATTCTGCAAAAGATTCCAACTGAAGCCTAAGGTTACTGTTGTCTTGAAAGGCTTGGGTGGTGGCCCATGTGCGGCCAGTAAGGTTGCTCGTTGCCTGGGTGCTGACTGGGAGGGGAAGCTCGAGAATGTCACCATATCCAGAGTGACCCTGGAGAGGCCTGGGGAAAGGACCCTCTAGCCCAAAATTTCACCCAGGGCTATCCTATTTTCAGCCATGTTCCCCTTGGAGCATGGACACTGTGTGGGCGAATAAGAGAAAGAATGTGACAATGTGGGGTCAAGGTCTAGGACTTGGCTATTGTGATTTGTTAATTTTTCAGTAAATTACTGAGTAGATCAAAGTTATTAGACTATTCGGATGGAATGTTATGTAAAGGCTATGCATAGTGGCCCAGGCCACTATTCTCCTACTAATAGTTACAATAGTGACCCACTGTGCTCACTGTGTTTGAGTCACTCTTCTGAGTTCTTCACATGCCTAATTCATTTGATTCTCACAATAAATTAACTCAAAATATATTATTCTCATTTTACAAATGGAGAAACTAAGCCCCACGGTGATTAATTTGCCCAAGGTCATGTAGGTAATATGAGGTAGAACCTTGAGAATCCAGACAGTCAGGCTTAGAGTGAGCTTAAAGATATTAAGGTCAAAACATTCTGCTTTGCTCACTAAATGTAGAATAGAAGGGAAGGAGGTGAAATAGTGGCTGTATGACTTATTGAGCTCGAGGTTTGGTCTTATATGTCCTCAAATGTTTAGTGGCTCTTTTACTGTGCTAGAAAGATTAGGGGCTTCCTTCTCTTCCCCCACCGCATTCCGAAGTAAAATAAGTGAATAGAGGTTCAGCTCAGGATTGACTTGGGAGTGTTTGGGGACTTGTTACCAAGTTCCTTTTAACCACAATGCTATATGAAAAAACATAAATATTATGTGTTTCCTAATAAGAATGGTTGTCTTTGAGATATTAGTTAAAAATCAACAAATTCAGGATCAATTTTGTTTATTTATTGTAGAAGTGCAGACAGAAAATAAATAATTTGAGTCTTCATCGATTTTCTTTTTTATACCTTCTTATAGAAATCCATTCAGAATAATCAAGTTCTTGAAATAGGACATTTTTAAAAATATTATTATTGAGCTTGAGACATTTTTAATTTTAGAAATCTTTGACACAAATGGATCTTCAAACTTAAGCTCTGGGCAAGTATTTGGAAAGTAAAATGTTAAAAGCATAACATGACCTAGTCATTCTAATTTGGGTTCCATTATTAAAATATATCCTATAGGTTATTGTCCAGTTGTTAAGCCATAGAGTTCTGAATTCAGACACCGTAAGCTGAAAATCTACTTATAGACTGTGTGACCTGGAGCAAACTACTTAACCTCTCTGGGCTTCTGTCTCTTCATGGCTAAAATGGGCTGTTATACCCAATGATCATGAGATGATCCTTGAAATGAATTCGTTGTAAGTGCTCCATAAATGTCAGGTAAAATGAAGAAATAAACAGCCATTGTGTAATTTTAATTAATGTTATTATAAATAATTTCATTCAATAAAAATATTTATATTAGAAGAAGGCCAGTCTCAAATTCTTTCACATAATGCAAACTTACTAGGTGTTAAATTTGATTCTTAATTATGGGACTGAAAGCTACCTGGTGGCTTTCTCGCAGACTCATTGTATGCAAAATGCCCCCCAATCCTGCCCCATTGAATCAAGCGGACAAATAATCTGAGTATGTCTCTGCTTTCGTAAACATAACCGTGGCTGGAAAACAGCCATTCAGTAAAGCAGCAGTATTTTTTTCTTGGCAGTTTCACTCCCGTAGTCATCTAATAACTTTGAAGCAGATTCATCATTAAAAGGTGTACTCCCCGTGTTCGGTAATTGCTAGTAAAGTCTAATCAGATAGCACCACTACAGAAGAGCCTTCAAGAAATACTATAATTAAAACATAAAGGTTATGCAAAAGTAGCAAATCAATAGAGACAGTAAACATGGTTTATCAACAGTCCTGAGAACATTTTTTCCATTCTAAAATGTAAATGGACTTGGGGTAGAGCACATGATAGATAGGATCCCGGTAACGGTTTAATTAACTCCAGTTTCCTGCATGTTAAAGGTGGCTTCAGCCCACTGGCTCATGTAACAAACCCTCTTAGGGTTTCGTTAGCCGCTGTCTGGTATGAAGACCAGGCAGCCTTCCTTTCTTACTGGGTTAAGCTTTGCCCTCCCTCTCTGGAGGCCTTATCAAAACACAGTCCTCTGTTTTCTCTATAAACACACAGATATTTTAAATTTCAGCTAAAATGGTTAGACTTTGTAATCAAGGTATAAGAAATACACACACACACACACACACACACACGCAGAGCCTAAGTAATGAGAAGAGTTTGCTAGGAAGAGTTGTGTAATTAACATTATATATTAAAATTCGCAAGCAGGGTGTATAGTGTTTTAGAAAATCCGCGGCAGCTCTCCAGATGACTCATTTGCTATTTTAATGCTTCTGTAATGTAGGCTATTTTATAATTAGCAGCAGAATTGTGCCACATGGTTAGCTCAACCCGATGAAAAGAACAATAAAGAATATTTACTATTAATGGATATTGAAACTGCTCCTCTCAACAGCCCTAGTGAAAAGGGGTTCTTTACTGTTCCTAGCTAGCCTTTTCAAATAGAATGGACCCAGTGTTTTACTTGTAATCATAAATTAGTTAAAACTACAGTAGGAGAGGAGGGAAAGCTTTGAAGAATTGCAATTAAAAAAAAAAATTACTGTGAGGGCTAAGCGTTAAAAGAAAAATTCTTTTTTCAATTCGATAGAATTAGGTTTCACACAATTAACTTTATCATTAGTAAATAAAAGAGTTACTTAACCTCTGCCCTTGCAGGAGTTCTTGATATTTTGCTTAGTAAAGGGCAAGAAACCCATTATGGTATATTTATTCACTTTGTTAAAAGGTTATGCTGGAAGACTGTGCTATAGAAACACATAATACATAATGTTTGTTAATAAAGATCTATTTACTCTATCATTTGAGAGGCTGCCCATTATATAATGCTCATTAGCCCCGTGAACAGGAGACTTTTTTTCTGTTGTTCCCATGGGAAAGGTTATCAAGCTGTCGATAAAAGGCTCATTTTCTTTAAATTAGAAATCACCGAGGTATCCTGCGTAGAGGATATTAAAAGCGAGAGTAGTTGTGCCATGTTATTGCAAGATGAGCTAGAGGTGAGTAAATGGCTTATGCTTTTGAAATGAAAAGTTAAAAACGCTAACAACCTGTGATTTTGAAGATTTCTCTCTCTTCCAACAGTTAGGATTTCATCCTGAAGGAGGAATCTAAGCTTGTCTTTTTAAACAATGATTTAGAGGAAGAAATTTAACACTCTCCGCTGGCAACATCCGTTTTTCAATAAATCTATACTTTCTCTGCCCTCTTCCATGTTATCAGTCATCCCCGTCCCAGAGGAAATGCTTAAGGCTGGGGTTAAATTAAGGTTCTATCTCTAGTGATTGTCTAGAAAGCTGTCTACATTCTCAAACAAACTTATCTACATTATATACAGCCATAAACACTTCCTGCCAAGTGGAGAGGCTGGTATTGTTTTGGTTTTTGTTTTCTATTGATGTCGACGGAGAGATTATTACTTTCCAGTTGAAAATTAAAAGAAAAGCAGCAATTGCATTTCATTATAAGTTGTAAATAGGTTGAACTTCGTTCAGTACAAGCTCTGTAATGCTGAAATCTACATGGAATGTGGATGCCTTCTATTCTTACCTAAACAATAGATCGAATGAGCAGTCTCCATGTTTCTCAAAATAATATTTTGTTACAAACTTCATGCTACCTTTCTTTGATAATTCAACAATATTCTTTTGGCTCGTTTGGGGTAAGGACAGCATCTAAAAAAACCCATTATTTTACAACCTCTTGCTAAACAAATAATAAATAGAAAAGCATATCCAATATAGAGTAGTTTTACTGCATGGAAAAATTATCTCAGACATCAGGGTTAGTCAGGTCAAAACAGACACATAACACAACACAGTACAACCCAACACGTATATACAAGAACATTTTCTGCTATCTCCCTCAAGCAAAGGTCCTTTAAATATATTTTGTAAATAAATACCATAAAATATATTTGGCTTTGTCAAATACAGTGAGAGGGAAATAACAGCCAGTATGATTAGGGACTAAACAAACCCCAATGTGTAAAGTGAAAAGGTTTCCATAAGAATTTGCTACAGAATCTCTATGGCAAGGGAGGAGGAAGACATAAGAGAGAAGTGTACATATTTTGTGCTAAGCACGGTTCTAGCCACTGAGGACACGAATTAACAAAACAGCCAAAGTCCATGTCTTCATGGAGTTCGCATTCTAGTGGAAGGAAACAAATTTTTTATGTAGTAAACACAAAAATATATGTGTCTCTTTATAAATATAAAAATACATATTTTATCAATCAATATATACTCCAGGATTCTGATAGTTCTGAATATTACAACGTCAAGGTTGAGAACATTTACATTGTGTTTTGTAATTTATTCCCCAGGTTTTAAAAGTCTTGGTTCTATATTTCCCTAGTTGTATGTATTCTTAAGTTCTTTGTTTTCTTTCTTTCCATTTTTTTTTATATCTAGATACTTAAAAAAAATAAGTAGATGGTTATTGCCTGAGTTTCTGTATCCACCATAACACCTGTTTTGTATATGTTCCGTCAAGGTCTATGGGGAAACAGAAAATCACTCCAGGCACTTTGAACAGAAAGGAATTTGAGGGAGGCTGTCAGAGGCTTACTAAACTGCTGAAATAGCTGAAACAGGGTCAGGGCAGCTGACACTCAGGAAATCAGACAGGACACCCCTCCCTCTGATCTCAGTCAGCAGATTCCAGCACCCAAATGCCTGATGTGCCGGAGGATGCCGAGGAGATGCCATTTGCCAAAGCCCCAGGGCTGCCCGCACCCAGCCACGATGGCTTCTGCAATTCTGCTGCCTTCTAAACCTGTACAAGTTCCTCTCACTGGTGGAATCCAATCCGGAAATCTGCTGGCTGGGATGGCAGACAATAGTGTTCCCAGGCTCTGTATCTTGGAATACAGGAGAGAACATAAAAAAGGACAAAATGATACCTAGTTGTCAACTGACAATCTGGACACACCTTGACTGTTACACACTCATGAGTCGTGTGTCCTGTTACAGGGAAATATTTTCTAATGGCCCCTGACTATAGAGTGTTGCTCTAAAATACTAATTTTCCTCTTATCCCTCTACTTTCTTTTTTTTTTTAAACCCAGACACCAAAGGACATTTTTTTTTTTATTTCTGAAGCTCAATAATGCAATGTAGAATATGAGTGTTGATAGTGAATTGTATTATTCCCAATTCCCTACTAGTTTCCTTGTAAGAGATGTGTATTTCCCCAGCCTCCTATTGTGTTTGGCCATGTGACTTGCATCGACCAATAGAGTGTGAGGCGACATGACATGATAGCAGTTCTACCCCAAAGCTTTTGTAGTCATTGTGAGTTTTAGCTAACTTGTTTGTTCTTTCCCTTTGTCAAGAGAATTGCATGTCCCAGGTCAAGGCTTCACCTCCAAACAGTGGCCTAAAAGAACAGGTCATGTGGAGCAGAACTAACACCAGCCTGGAGCCATGTAGTCCTGGCTAGGAAATAGCCCTGCCTAGTGAACCCTGAGAGTTTGAGGCCACCTGTTCCTGCAGCACAGCTGACCAGGGCTGCCATGTTGACTCTAAATCACTCCCCACACCACTGGTCCCAACCCCTCTTGATTCTGAGGCACCCTTCTGGTGCTCCACTTTTTCCTGCTTATTTCATTTAGTATACTTAATCAACTCTTTTTTAAAAGTTTGGTTTATTTCTTTATTATTGTCTTGACTCCCACCAAATAATGTGATAGTAAAGACCTTGCTTATCCTATTCTCTGCTGAATTCCAGTGCCCAGTACCAAGCCTAGACATAAAACACAGGAAATACATGTTTGCATTGTATGTGAATAAACACGTTTTATACTATATTGTATCCTTTTGTAAAATTTTATATATATTCTTAGATTAAATTACTTATTGCTCTTAGATGTTTTATGATCATATGTTTATAGAATTATTTCAACTTTGCCTTGTTTTCTTGGGCACGATTTCCTGAAGTGTATCTTCTTCATAAAATTTTCGAATTTTTCTGCCGTAGGTTCTATAGGTAGGTCTCCTTTTGTTTATTGTATTAAGAATTCCCACATGGTCTTTGAATGAGGGCAAAGCACTGGCTAACACAGTAGCACATTGAGAATGTGGTTGCATAGTGAGAGAGGTAGTCTGTGATTTCTATTTAGATTTCTATTCCTATATACTTTCTCACCGGGTATATAGTTTTCCCTGGGCACGTGTCTTCCCTTACTTTTTGATATTGAAAAGTCTTCTTTGGCTAGAAGATGTGTTAATAGAGCAGAGGCTGAAAATTAGCATGTGGCCTGCAGATTCATTTGGTCTGACAATTGTTAACTTGTATAGTGTGTTTTCATTAACATTTAAAAATTGGTTGATTTCTTATAAATATCTAGATTTCTAACTTCTCCCTCCTCACCAAATTGGTCATTTTGAAAATATGGTCTCTTGCATTCATCATAGAATGCAGAATAGCATTCAAGCTGAATAGCAGCACCCCTCCACTGACAGTATATGAGTTCTCTAGCTGACCACAGTTCCTGCTGTTCTTCTTTGCATCACTGTGATAAGGATAAAGAGGTGACACTAGTGGGTCATGACCTTGTATAATCCCCTTTCCTTGAAAGCAGGTGGGAACTATGACTTGTTTCTAGGCAAGAATTATGGCAGAGGTGATGGAATAGTTGATCCTGTATCTAAGTTACATCATCAAAAACACGGTCTTAGCAGACTGGGGAGGGATTCTCCTTGTGACATTGTAAAAGAACGTTGTCATATTGTAAGAGAGCCTGTGTGAGTGCCAGAGAGAGGGCCACTTGTCCAGGAACTACACATGTCCTCAAGTATTAAGAGAAGTTTTCAACTGATGGACAGCAAGAAAATGCATCCTTGGTCCTGCAACCACAAGAATCTGAATTCTTCTGACCACTACATGAACTTAGAAGAGTACCCTTAGTTGTGAAAAAGAATGTAGTCTGTACAATATGTTGATTGCAGCCTTGTGAAACCTTAACCAGGGGATCGGTCAAGCCAGCTGAGCTTCATGACCTGTGGAAACTGACACATAATGCGTATGTGTTATTTATTATCATTAAGTTTGTGGTAATTTTTATGTAGCAAAAGAAAACAAATATACCACCCACACTAAGATCAAATGTCAGTCCGCAGTTATTACAGATTTTCATTTTGGTTTGTATTCTACCTGGCTCAGTTTATCCCTTTACTTTATCAAGCAGGCCAATGTGCTTCTGGAACAATTAGAAAAGCCAGGTGAGTTTTAAAACATCATATGATCCTACCTATAATTCTTCTACTTTAGGAGAGTGAGTTGGGAGGATTGTTTAGGGCTGGAAGTTTGAGACGAGGCTGGGCAACATACCCTATCTCCAAAATATATGAGGTCTGACAATTAAGTTTATGAATTCATCCTACAAAAAGTATTACATACCTCATTGCTGAATATCACCATGCTAACCTTCAAAGTACTCCTCTTGGGAAACTATGCACTGATGCCAATGTCTAGGCCACCCTTAAAAACAATTTTGGAACTCCTTTTCTGGAATGGTCATCAAAGCTGTCATTGCATTACCCTTGATGTCTTGAATATCACCAAAATATTCCTTTCAATATTTCCTTTATCTTCAGGTACAGAAAAAAAGTCATTTGGGGCCAGATCAGATGAGCAGGAGGGTGATTCAATGCAATTATCTATTCTTTGACTAAAAACTACATCACAGATCATCCTGTGTGACTTGGTGCACTGTAGTGATGCAAGAGCTGTGAGTTGTTGGTGAAGATTTTCACTTAAGATTTTCCTGTTTCTCTATTAATATTCTCTTGGTCTGCTACGATTCTCATAGTCAGCTGACAATTTTGACACGTAATTTGATGAGTCTTTCAAATGTTTTCATCAGTTTTTCTCATTACTGGCAGTCCTGACATCTCTTCATCAGACAAGAGAAACATTCTCCCTTAGAAAAACACTTAAGCCATTTCTACACTGCTATTTTCATTGTGGTATAATCCCCATAAAACTAGACTAACATGTCTCGGATCTGATTTCACTTCCACTCTTGCCAAGTTTAACAAGAAATGACAAATGTTAGTTTGTTGCTCTAATTCAAGCTCTGACATTCTAAGATTGGCACATAAACATGCAACAGTCATAAACACTACTCAGCAAGACCCGACCACACCCTGACATAAACACAACCGGGAGACACTGATATACCAACGTTAAGAAACCTTGTTGACTAATTTTTACAACATTGCCAACATAAATGCATGGTAGCAAGTTCATGCATTTAATTGTAAAACTTTCATATGTGTGTGTGTTTGTCTGTGTGTATATAAAATATTTAAAGAAATCAGAGCAATAAAATCAAAGATGAGTAGCTGAGCTAAAATATTAAAGAGAAAAAAAATGTTCCTACTTCATATGACTATGAGGCAAAATTTATTCCCTAGGGCATTTGTTGATACTGGGGGTTGGTCCTAAGATAGGGCGGAAAAAATCTCTTTTGGGATAAAAGGAACCCATAAGGTGTTTCCTGGCTACATGGGTAGGAGAGACAAATTAAAAACATGAGAGGCCTTGAATTCATGGCTTCTTTTCTCCTGGGGATATTTACTGCATCCTGGTTCTTTGTGAACTGTTCAGCCAGACCGAAAGTTCTAAAAAGTCCTCATTTTGCAACCCTCCGGCATAATACAAAGAAACTCACACCTGGGAATATCACAGGCAACTTTCTAAAAGCCAAAGGGGGGCCCGAAATTCAGCCTATGGATAAAAAAGCATGTTACCTTCAAAGAGTAATAACAAAAGTAGAAGTGGGGTTTCAGCAGAAATCATGTAAGTCAGAAGACAGTGGAAATCTATCTCTAAGTGCTGAGAGGCAAACATTGAGGGTGTAGAATTGTTCATCCCAAGAAAAATCTCTTCCAAAAATAAAAATAAAGGGGATTTAACACCAGCCTGTCTGACATAAAAGAAATACTAAAAGGAGGGAAAATTAACCTAGATAGAAAGATAGTAATGACAAAATGAATAAAGGATAGTATAATGGCAAATAATGAGGGTAAATTTAAATGAATACTGACTTTGCAGAAACAATAATTGTAATGTCTTATGGAATTTAAGATATAAATGACATTAAAATGCTAATAAAAATGGAAAAAGTGAGATAAGGGTAAAAGGAGTTAAAATAGTCTAAAATTCTAACAGTGTCAGGCAAGTGGTAAAAATGATTATTTTTCAGGAAATAAGCCAAGAACATATACCTTAATTTCTAGGGTACCACGAGCAGAATGAAAGTGTTATGAGTAGCTTGAATACTCTATTGAACTCGACTTCCCCTGACATTCTGCTGGGTCCAGCAGGGTCTTAATGGGTACACTCCTTGGTTCTTACCTATTTCATTACACTGCTAGTTTTGGTACCTCTAATTAATGCCTTGTGATAAAACTTTTAGAACTGTGATATTGTAAGATAAAATCTGTATTGTTTTAGAGATCTGACATAATTTGGTTTAATATTAAGGCTTCTCTCTTCTTCCAGTTTATACTTCAGAGCCTTGAAAGCTTAATATTTAGCTTAGGATTGGAATTATGGCCAGTTTATTCTGTTATCAAACTTGAAATTGTAGTGATAGTATAATCATCATTTAAAATGATGGCTTATCTTTTTTAGAAAAAGAAACATGAAGTTAAATGCATTTCCTAGCAAAAGTAATGAAAAAATGATAAAGAGAGCAATTTGTTAAGAGGCAGTCTAATAATGTGTAAATTGTGACATCAAGAACTCAAAATGTGAGGGGAGAAGAGAGTTAATATATGAATGGCTTTCTTAGTTTGTTTCCTTTCTTTTTTGTCACTGAAGTTAGGTTCATATCTGCTCTAAATAGTTTGTTATAACTTTATGAGGTTCGTTGCAAGTCATATGGTAAAACAGGATCCTCAGACCTATCATAGATTAAAATTAATCTGAAATTAAAATGTAACAAATTAAAACACAAAGAAAAGTTAACTGTTTGTGATGATGGACATTCCAATTACCCTGATTGACCATTACACATTTTATATGGGTTTCAACATATTACATATCCCCCCAAATATTACAATTGATATATCAGGAAGAAGCTGTCTCCCCCAAGTTAGTTACTTCTTCAAGTTTAACCAGAAGACCTAGGTTGATTTTTATAATTGGAATTTTAAAATAATTTTGGACTTTTATTTCCATTTAAGAAATGAATGGAGAAATGAATACAAAAAATTTAAAAGATGGTAAAACTTTAGTAATACAGGAACACTGAACTTTTCCTGAAGTAAAAACCAAAAAAGACAAGCTGAGAGCAAATCGAAAATGCAGACATCAGTCTCATTACACTCCTGAAAAGTCGAGAAAAAAGGAAGTCAAAGCTCGCTGGTGGAAGCCTGCAAGCTGTAAAAAAGTTTCAACGTAGAGTCGGATGAGAGTTGTCATGTTGTAGACGTACAATGATCTCCAATCCTCGTCCTGCATTCCTGCCTTTTTTCAAATTAGTGACGAATGTCTAGTGTAGTAGTCACTATGTCAGATATTGAGCTGCGAGGATAAATATGACATAATTCCTATCCACTAAGAACTTACAGGCTCTTATAAGGGACTCAGACATATAATCAAACAATTTTAATTTGATGTAATAAATGCACCAATAAAATCATATGAAGCTTCCATTCTGGCACATTTAGAAAAGCTGTATCAGCTGGCTCAGTGAAAGAGTTCTTGTAGGTATAGCCAGGCCAAATCTAGCTGTATGATTTTCATAAATAAAGTTTTATTAGCACACAGCTACACCCATTTATTTTTGTATTGTCTGCGGCTACATCTGTATGGCAACAGCAGAGTTCAGTAGTTACAACAGAGACTGTATGAAGCACAAATCCCCAAATATTTACTATCCGGATGCCTTGATTAATTTGTTCTATTGTACCAGAATATCAGAGACTGGGTAGTTTTGAAAGACCAGAAATTTATATATGACAGTTCTGGAGACTGAGAAGTCCAAGATTTAGGCGCCAGCATTCACTCAGGGCAGCGATTCTCAACCTATGGGTTGTGACCCCTTTGGGGGTTGAACGACCCTTTCACAGGGGTCGCCTAAGACCATCCTGCACGTCAGATATTTACATTATGATTCATAACAATAGCAAAATTACAGTTATGAACTAGCAACGAAAATGATTTTATGGTTGGGGGTCACCGCAACATGAGGAACTGTTTTAAAGGGTCATGGCATTAGGAATGTTGAGAACCACTGACTTAGGGCGTTTTGCTGTTTCTTCACATGGTGGAAGGTGGAAGGCAAGAGAGAATAAATGCTTTGTCCTCTCATAGGAGAATGAAAGAATAAGCTCCTGAATGCTGTGTGAGGCTTCTTTTAAAAGGGTCTTAATCCCACTCACAAGAAAAGAGCCTTCATGACCTAATCACCTCTTAACAGCCCTGCCTCTTAATTCTATCACATTGGCAACACCCAAATTTTGGAAGACATGCATTCAAACCATAGAATTCCTTGTGTGCCCTCCCCATCACACAAAATATATTTTGTGTGTGTCCTTCTCACACACAAAATATATTTGTCTTATCCCAATAGCTCCCAAAATCTTAACTCATTCCAGCATCAACTCTAAAGCCTAAAATCCTGAGTCTCACATAATTAACATCTTAATCAGATAAAGATGAGACTCAAGGGTGGCACCTATGGTTCAGTGAGTAGGGCACCGGTCCCACATACTGAGGGTGGCGGCTTCAAACCTGGCCTGGGCCAAATTGCAACAATAACAAAAAGATGAGACTCAAAGTTGTTTTATCCTGAGGAAAAATGTTCTCTTGCTGTGAACTCATGAAATCTAACAAATTTTGTGCTTCCAAAATATGCCGGTGGTAAAGGCAGGGGATAGACTTTGCCATTCCCAAATGGAGAAATGGGTGGAATTTGTTTTTCCATATTAAGTAAGGAACTCTCTACTTTTCACTTAAGAGAACCACTTGATGTCTTCTCTTTGGCTTATCCAAATTGCCATCACCACTACACTTATATTTTTGGGCCATTAGTTAGTTGAATAAGAGTTACTTGAACATAAGCATTGCAATACTGCAATGGGTGACCTGATGACCGAGATGGCTACTAAATGACTAACAGGACAGTAGTGTACATAGAGCAAATACTAGACAAAGGGATAATTTATGATCTTGGTGAGACAGAGTGGGACAGACTGTACTACTTCGAACAGTGTTTAAAACTTATGAATTGTTTGTTTCTGGAATTTTTCATTCAATGTTTTCAGATGACAGTTGACTACAGATAACTGAAATCATAAAAAGTGAAACCTTGGATGGTGGGGACTACTGTAATTTATAAAGAGCAGAGATTCATTTCTCACATTTCTGGAGACCAGGATGAAAGTGCCTGCAGTTGGTAGGGGCCTTCTTGCTGTGTTCACACATGGGAAAGGCAGAACGGAAGAGAGAATGAATGCCTTATCCCCGTATGGCAGAAAAGTGGAAGAGCAAGTTAATGAAACACTGCACAAAACCTCTTTTGTCAGGTTTTTAATCCCACTGATCAGGGAGGACCCTCACCACCTCTTAAAGGCCCCACCTACTGTTACTATTACATTGGAAACATCTTAATTTTAGATGGGACATAGGCAAACCATAGCCTTTGCAGAAAAATTTGCCATCTGCTAGTGTAAAGAAATGACGTTCTTATGTCTTCTTGATTGGAGAATAAAGATGCCTAACTTTTAAAAGACAATCTGGTGTTATGTATCATCATTTATGGTGGACATTCATTCTACACCTTAGCTCTAATTCTAAATATCTACTCTGAGGCAGTGCCCACCTTGAGCACAGAGGTGTGTACAGGTGGGTTAGTGCAGTTTTGTGTGTTAGGAACAGTGGAGCAGTGGGAATAACCAAATATTTATTAATAGTATAATGGTTAAATGAATTGTAGGAAACATTCTATGCTTTATGTTGGAGTAAGTCTATCTATGTTAATTAAATTTGAAAGATCATCATGACATACTGTTAAATTAAAAATGCAAGTTGCAGATAAAATTAAATATAAGATCCCATGTATGTGAAAACACTAAAATTATATATTTTGTGCTTGCTTTGTATATACATGCCCAGGAAAAGGTAGGAGGATAAATAAGATGCTAATCAAGGTTACTTCTGGAGTGATAATGGTTTGAAAGACTGAGGAATGAGGTAAAATGAGACATTTTACTCTTGTATTTCTGCATCGTTGGATATTTTTATGATTTTTTCCATGCATAGTTCCATGTAATTCATTGTGTAGTAAGAAAAAGGAAAAGTTTATTGTTAAATAGATGATCTTCAACCACTGTTTTGATGGTGAGATTAAGAGAAAATTAGAATGAAAAAGGCAAAGGGAAACAAGTGTTTACTGGGTAGAACCATGTGCTTATCCCTGTATCAGGTGTGTGCTGCGTGATGTTGACCGTAGTCTCTGAGATATGTCATATGATCCCCGGGCCAGAGATGAGGAAACTGAAATTCCAAAGCTTAGTTACTTAATCCAAGGTCATAGTATTGGCCACTGGCAGAGTCAGGACTGAGACCCAAGTTCTAACTCCCATATTATTGCTCCTGGTAAGACAAGAGTCAGATGTCTTCAGGCAACAGTGGCTGTTCAGGATGTCTATAAAGTTCATGGACAATTTAAAATGGTGCGCAAATTAAAACTGCCCATGAACTTTAAGGACACCCTGTATATGTTTAGCTTATTTTGTAACAACCACTGTGTTTCTGAATGTGCGTTAACTTGAGTGGGCAGTGTAATGGTGGCATAGCTAGGATTTCCAGAAGATTCTTGCTTTCTTTTCTTTTGCAGTCCTTTCCTGCTGCTCCCTACCTCTTCTGTACTTCTGTACAAAGCTTACTTCTGTAAGCTTTTGTACCCAGTTTTCTCCTCCTTGATCTTCCATACTTGACTATTTTTCTTGACCAGATTCTTGAACCTAGATTTTTTTTTTAAATTTTAAATCATTCATTTCCACAAAATCCTTTTATATTGGCTGGACCCAGAAAAACTTCAACCTCTGTATGTGAACTAAACTTCACATGTATGAAAGAAGAGAATTTGGTCCTTTAATAATAGATTTCCTTCTGTATATAAAGGTTATTTGAAAATTACCACTGGGAAAATTAGCTAGTCTGAATGGTATCCCAAGAGAATTCCGTGAAGTTTCTCTGTCTAATTTTAGCTGCTTTATGAACTTGGGTCATCTAACAAAAGTAATTCTTTCTGCTGTGTAGTCAGCAAGTTTATATTGAGCTAGGATTTTCTGAAAGAGATGACAAGAGTTCAATAACTTCCTTGTTATTGGCTTTAAATAACCTCATGAAATTATAAGAAGAATACTAACTAATGATGGTAGGGAAGCATCACATTTTATATGTTTTTGTAGCTCTCTTATAACTGTTGAAGAAAAGGTCTTGGTAATTTTTGTAAAGATTTTACTAGTTTTCATTAGTTACCAGAGTATGTTAACCACTACAATCTCAACCTCAGAAACTTAAATAGGGACAATGGCTTTGCTATATTGGTTGGAGAAAAAAAGATGTCAAATAAATGACAACAATTTATTTGGATGGACTCTCTAAGTCCTCCTCTCTTGCCGTAGGGGAGTGTAACACTGTCTTGGCTCTGGAATTCTTCCCTGATGGAAGTGTTGGAAAAGACATGGTACTACCTAATGTATCATTTGGGAACGAGGCAATGAGTATCAACCATACCTGCCTGGTCTGTGATTATAACACAAATCTTTTATTATGTTTCTTCCCATCCAACCCCTGAAACTTTTCATGTAGCCCAGCTTTCATCCACCAGAGGAAGGCCATGTCTTGTAATTCTCTCTTCCAAGGTTACTGTATTAACTAAGAGGCTGACCTCTCTTTGCCCTATAAACTCCTGAGATTCAATCATAGGAAAGGGGATCTAATTATGTTTGGCTGAGCTGTTTCATGTCACTTAAAGAGACAAAATTAATGATGAAAATTAGTCTCTGCCTGGGATATGTTGATGAGTAAAAAGCTATCATTAAATACTCTTTCCACTACAACACTCTCACTATATGGGCACTGCAACTGCTTGTGTTTTCAGTGGGAGAAAACAGCATTCTGAAAGGAAATCACTAATACACAGGCTGTCACCTCTTTCCCCCTCTTCATCCTAATACCCAATGTTAGGTAATATAGGAAAGAACTTGAAAGAAAACCACAGTGCCAAACTTAATAATGAGTAAATATGTATCTATGAAATAGTTGGCATTGGTCAGGTAGAACAGAAAGTCCTAAGTCCCCATGCCTTCAAATTGTGGCATGGGGAAAGGATTTTAGCAATTATGTAATTCAGCCTTCTTACTTTACTGATGAGAAAGCAGGACCCCTGAAGAGTAGGTAAATTGTACGGGTCCAAAATGGATAATTAGAAGCAAAATGAAACTTGATTCAGTTATCTGCCTTCAAATCTAATTCCATTCCTAAATTGTATAATGAATCACAGATAAAGAGTTTGATAGCATGGAGGGGGGCATTTTAAATTTGGAAAAGGGCGCTATTTGTGGAGTGAGTGTGTTGTGCTGAAAGGGAACAATAATTGGTGCTGTGTAAAACATTACAGTACATCTTTTCATACGAAAAATATTGCAGGTATCTCTGGACATTTATTTATGTTGGAATAAATACAGGTTTATAATTTCATACCTTGTACAAGACTTTGACACCATCTATTATTTCAGGTATGTGCTGTTCTCAATATTAAAATCACCATCTCTTATATTACTTTAACTTCTCCACTTCAAAACTTGACATTAACCATGTGGTATATATTTTCTGTTTTGCAGAGGACAAAATTGAGCCCCATAAAGGTTAGAAATTGGAACTAGAATCCATACCTTCATACTTCTCCTTTTAGCTTAATAAGTTATATCAGAGCCATTTTTTTGAACACAAAGGGCAAAAGAAATGACTATCCCAGTCAAGATATTTTTTCTACTTTTTAAAAATTTTTTCTCTGTCTTCATGTCTCCCGTCAGATGGTTGAGGAATGATAGTAGGTTTGGGAGAGAAACCTCAGCTTGGTTTAGCAACTCCTAAAGTTTCTTGGTTCTCTCACTAAAGGAGTCATTTTTTTGTTTTTTTTTAGAGGGCAGTTTAATGTTAAATTAAAAATGTTCTTTGTTGCTGTGACCTATGGTGATTCCTTTTCCACCAGGAAGATGTATTGTGACAATTTGGGGGATATTAAATGAGTGCAATGAACCACAGGGATGGCTTGACATCAGTAGTTTTGACCATTTGACATTTTCCAAGACTCCCTAAAATTATATATTTTCCCCACCATTTTAAAATAATATTATATTACATGAGATTTATGTATAGTTTTGAGAGACTCTAGTATTTTCAGACCAAAAAAACCAGATTAGGAATATTATGGGCTGTGTCTGGAATGCAAGGGAAATGAATATTACTTGTGATTTCTGAGGCTATTTGACCACCGAATAGCTATTTATGAGCAATGACTAAACGTGATGACCAACCAGAAGATGTTTTAACATGATTTGATTTTGAATCTGTACATCATAACCAAAAATAAAGGCAAAATAATATTGACGAATATACAACTTGGTACATATCATTGGATCGGGAGCCAAAAATTTAATGTATAACATAGAAGTAACTTTATATTCTGTGTGAAATATTAGTCTCTTTAGAGAGTCAGAGATCTAAATTTATTATGCTATTAAACTTTTAAAATAACTAATTTTATATTAATGTATGGTCACATTAGGTAAGAGGAAATAGTCTATTCTTGATATGGTAATATTCCACATCATATTTTTCATTTTAATTTTCATATATTTGCCATGATATAGAGATGGCATTTCTCTCTACTACTTCATCTCCTTGTAAAATATAATCATTATTTGTTCTTGGACATGATGTAAACTAACATGGTCATAGTAACAGACATGACTAAATGAAGAACATACTTAAAAGCTTTCATAAAACCAAGTTGTATGTGATAATTACAATGACGTAAAGTATAAATATTTGGAAAGAACCTTGACAAAAGGATGACTAAGAAAATAATCAAAATGATATTGTAGAGATATGGTAAGATGGTTTACCTGGAAGAATTAGCAAATCATCAGCTAATCCATCGGAGAGTCACCTGGGTTAACGTTGGCAATTTTGCCTTATTTAAGTTTTTGATGTATAGTTGTGATCACTTAGAAAACTCAAGTAGCCATTTCCAGTTCCCTTGCAGTGATAAAAAGTTTGAAGAATTGTCTTTTGTAATCTGCTCATTACTGAGCAAATTTAAAGACATATTAAAATCAGTTTCACTTAAAAATTCAGTTTTCAAATGAAAGACTGATTGCAATAATTGACAGTAAGTGCTGTTTTGAGTAGCAAACCAGTGACTTCATAATTGACATTAAACAGGAAAAGTTTGTGAAATGATATTAAATTAACATTTACATTAAATTAATAAAAATAGTTTGGAGGATGTGAAAAGAACTTTCCCATTAGTGGGAATTTCCATTAATAGAGTTGATAATAAATGAACTTGATAATATTAGGCAGGAGGGAAAAGATGTCTGGTTGTCTGGAAATGAGAGAAAGTCAGTGACAAAGAACTGCTAGAAACCGCACCAACTTTAAGGGAGAACACTCTAGATTTGAGTATTGAAGTAGTTACTGCAATAGCCTGAATTCTTAGCAATGAAATAACAACCCAGGGTGTAGTCAACAGTCCAGAGAAATTGTTTTATAAACTACAGATTTGAAATGCTGATTATCATTATGTTTTTGAAAAGAGTAGTTTACAGAATAGTTGCTTCAATAGAAATTGAAAATGGGTTAAGATTTTTCAATAGGTAAACCAATCTAAAGTCTAAGGTTTTTTTTAACATTTGTTTCTTAGGTTGTCTGTTATGAGCCTCAGGATAAAATATAAAGTCTTATATGTTTTTGACTAAGATGCTTAATTATTGAACCATTTACTTACTCTGAATATATGCACAGAGTCATTCCATGAAGGGGGAGGTGGTCTAACCTCAGTGCAGACAAGAAGTTGGGGGACCACGTTTAAACAGTGAGGAGCCAAATGTTAGCTTTTGCCTTATTGTGATGACTCCATTCTGAAGAGCTAATACAATTATGTTTCATGTTGTTGTTTTCCTAATAACAGCATCAAAATTATCATATAATACAAATGGTAGCTACATGGATCATTCTACTGATTGATAGTTTGGGCACAATGCTTATTTCCAAATACAGAAGCTTCAAAATACCAGATGTCCACTTTGATAGGAATCCACCTACCCGATGCACCAACCCTTGAACAGGAGAAAACTTTTTTTGTGAAGGCATCAACTTCTGTGATCTGGGATGGTTGATGGAGCTGGTGTTGGTGACACAAGTCTAGAAAACCGGGTCCAGTAGCAGTCAGAGTGTTCACTCTGCACCGTGGCCAGGCATATTTGGGCTGGGTGCTACCTGTGTGACTTCCCTTGGTTCTAAGCCAGCCTGTCTAGTATTCTTAGCCAGGCTGTGACCTACCCATGAAAGTGCAATAATTTTCTTTTCTCCTGAATAAGTCTGAATTCATCTCTGTTGGTTGCAACAAGAATCTTGACTAATATAAGTAACTTGCATTTAATTATAAGGGAATATCACACACAGTGGGTATTTGATAAATAGTTGTTGAATGAATTGTAAATGTGAATAAGCCTCTTGACTTTCAAATATAAATTGACCATATTTTGACACTAGTGTTACTGCTAATAAATGAAATGTCTCAAGGAAATTAGTGAGCTGTCCTTGCAATACTTTTCCCCTTGACAGGCAGCTTTGAGTGTTTGTAGTGAGATACAGTAACACTCCTGTGAGGAGCTGACCTTGGAACTCTTCTGATCTGCATTGCAGGGACACGTGAGCAAAAGCTAATTGGGGGGCGGTGCCTGTGGCTCAAAGGAGTAGGGTGCTGGCCCCATATGCCGGAGGTGGTGGGTTCAAACCCAGCCCCGGCCAAAAACCACACACAAAAATGCTAATTGGAGGGTAATAGAATCTTTTACCTTTTATGGTACCCTATGTCATTATCAAGTAATACAGTTTTACAAGTGATTTTATTAGCTTTACTTTAGAAAAATGTCTAACCTACTAGACTTAATTTCTCCTTTATCAAGGATATACACAGAGCAGAAGCAATTATTTTGCTATTAGCAATGAAATGCATGGAATAGAGAGTTTATCATTTATTTGTCCTTTTTCTAGTGGTTTACATTGTCACTAGAAACCTACCACTAAATCAACACCTCATAGTATGTATTAGTTGCTATATTTTGCACTTCAAAGAGGATTTTTTTCTCTAGCTTAGAATTTCATCCTCTTCCCTTTTTGTTATAATAATAATAATAACACTGCAGTTTTTGTAGCTGTCTTCTGGGTACTTTTAGTTACTGTTACTAAATGAAAAGTACTTTGTCTTGGGAGCCTTTGGTCGTTTTCTCCTCACAGGGCAAGCAGTGGTTCTTTCAGAGATGCTAATAACCTCTTTTAGAACATGTTTTCTCATTACTGACTTATCTTTCATTTTTGTGAAATAGCATTTCATCACGCCGTCAAGTATTCAATCTGAAAACTAGATAAGACAGAGATTGTCATCAAAGAATTTATAATATACTTAGAAAGCTAGTATCCAATTAGAATATGTAGAATGAGTGCTGCAGATTATAACTATGTGTTTAAGGAAGGAGAAATCAAAGAATATTAGAGCAGTCAGGAGTAATCTCAGCAGAGCAGGAAATCCAGTAGGTAAAGTCCCGTGGCGGGGGCCACAACTGTAGAGGTGTGGCAGTGAGGGAAGTGTTGAGAGGTGGGAAGGTTGGCTCTTCCAAATTTCCATATAAAATTTCTCCCGAACTTTCCCCCATATTGGGTTAAAGCAGATTCTTGACTGGGCTGGTGTCTCCAGATAACATTAGGACAAAAAGCCATTGAGATTTTAATTTTCTTTTAGCCCCAATTCATTTGCTATACAGAGGATCACAGGAATTGGACAGCTTTTTAAACATGTTTACTCAGTTCTGCGTAGGATTACTTATTTATAGTCTAATTTTATAGAAAACGAAGAAAAGGAGACTGCAGAAAATATTTGGGATTCCAGGAAGCAATGTGGATTTCCTGGGAGTCCCTGATTACAACGTGCTCAGTACCGGGCACTATGAGGTTAGTGTCAGCTAAACAGAGCTGCACTTTCAAACTGGGTTGACCTGACAGAGGGGGTGGGGGTGGGGATGGGAATGGGGTTAGGGGGGTGTTTCCAGCCACTTCCCATTAGAAAGGTCAGCCAATCACAATAATAAGGGATATTTTTGTGTGTTAGTCTTCTTTAGCTTGGGAAGACCAGTAGATAGTTAAAACTTTAGAAGTACAATTTCTATGGAGACTAGCAATCTGAACCAGGAATTTTTATGAATTATAAATAATTTTCAGGTTTTGATTGCTAAACATGAGTCTTCTCACTTCTTCCACAGTGATCAATTTTACAATAATATTTTAATATTCACTGTTAACAAAAGGAATGTCCCTGGAAACCAGACCATCTACAATGGACAAATCCTGTTACATACAGGAACACTCAGAGATTGCAATACTTAATTGTAATTAGCTTACAGTGGAAGCTCAAGCATTTCAGATGCTGTTTGGAAGATTTACAGTGAATCTCACTTTGTAATCAGCATAAGTCTAAACGGTAGCATGTCTTCGGGAAAAGTGATTTTTCTCCTGTGTTTATATGGGGCTTATCTGTTTAGCAAAAACACAAATTGCAAGGGTTTATGTTTTTGCGACATGGAAAAAAACGCAGCTGTTGTAAACTTGAATAGTTACAGGTTGAGGATAGATGGCAAATTTTAGAAAATAGGTAAATGGAATAGTAGAAGTTGAGGCGCTCCAGGCAAACGCAGTGTCTTTGCTCTTGTTGGGACCATGCCTCACGACACCCTCTCTCACCTCTCCAGGCCTCTGCATAGACGGCCCTGTCTCGGCGAAGACTTTCCTGAGCGTTGCTTTAAATTTGAGTTCCCTATCCCCAGTGCTCTCGCTCCCTTTTGTCTACTTTTTTTTTTCTGCCTAGAACTTGTCAGCATCTGACACACTACATGTTTTATTTAATTACTGTGCTCCCAGAAGCATTTGCCTGTTTTGTTCCATGTTTTACTCCCAAACCTAAGAGGGGCTTGGCACAGAGGAGCTCAATGAATATTTATAGAAGGAAGGAGGAAGTGGCTGCTGGTTTCCACGTCCAGAGGTGTATTTTGAAAAATACTCAGGTCTCTCTTGCAGCTGGATATATGGGAAGCAGAGGCGTGCATGTGCGGGCAAGTGAGTTTGTGACAGTTGTCACCTGAAGCCACAGGAGCCAGAAGGAAGTTGTTGGACTTGCCAAGATAACAACAATTGTAAAGCATCCCTGGGATAATGGAAGGTGGTGTAATGACTAAGGGAGAACAGAAATAGCAGCCCACGGTCTGAGAGTATTGAAAACTGCCAGGGGAGCAGAATTCCTCCCCAGGTTACTTCTCCCCCCTCTGTCTCCTCCTGCCCTTCAAGAGCCTCAATTTAAGCAAGAGCTCTTGTCTGCTTAGGTCTTGATCTCTGCTTGGTTTGTCTCACTCTCGGTACATACGAGTCCTTTGCTTTTTCAATCCATATGATAACATGAGATCAAGGATATAGTCTTTTGCTTTTTCAATACATATGATAACATATCTTATAGTTCCACCATTTAAAAACAGATTTCATTCCTTTTTCTTTTTTCTGATTCCAACATTTCTAGGGAGGAACTCCAATGGACTCAAATTGGACGGGTTGGCTAACTGTGGAAGAATAAACCCTATCCGAGAGACACTCATGTTACCAGAAGGGGAAAATAATCCAAATTTATCATCCCAATTGAGTGCTAAAATAATTGAAATTGCAATTGTACTTGATATCTGTGGGGAATTGGTTCCAGGACCCCTTGCAGACATCAAAACTCACAGAGGCCCATCTGTTACATCAAATGGTACAGTATTTACAGAGAACCCATGCACTTTCTCCTGCATACTTTAAACCATCTATAGTTTACTTATAATACCTAATACAATGTAAATGCCATGTAAATATTGTTCTACTATATTTAGGGAATAATGATGAGAAAAATAATCTGTACATGTTAGATACAGCCATCTATGTTTTTTCTTAATACTTTTGATCAGCAGTTGGTTGAATCTTTGGATATGAAACCCACAGATACTAAGGGCTTATTGTACTGAATTTTTAACATATCGTTTACTGACCAATAAATTGGTTGTATTGTGAAGACATCCTCTTAAAAACAATCATGTTCAAAACTATGCAAAGAAAATACATATTTTTTCCATATGAATAAATGACATGCCTATGTATAATACAGCAACAAAAGAAAATGAATTCTTTATACTAATTAGCTGAAAATTTAAAAATGACTTTGTGGCGTTAGGACCTAATAATAGGGGGCACTCAATAAATATTTATTGGATACAGAGATGAAGAGAATTTGAAAATTTCAATGAGCTTTTATTGTCCAGAGCTGATGTAGGAGAAATTCAATAGAGATTATGAAATTCTTTATATTCTGTAAATAAGCCTGAACTCTGGCACCTACTGAACTGATATGTCAACCCAGAGAATTTGCCAACGTTTTAGAGGTCCTTGGAGGAGAAATGACGCCAACCCAGTGGGGCGGGGCTCCTTCCTAGCACAGCTAAATGTGTTCCTCTGGCCTTCAGGGCTCCCTTTTAAACCTTTCAACTTGCAATTACTAGATTAACCAACCTCCCTAAATGGTCAATCACAACGCTTGCCACTTAGTGAACTTTGTCTCCAAAACTGATACCAATGGTATCTATCTTTTCCTTTACCAAGATCTCAAATTATTTTGTTTTAGATTTGTCCCCTAGATGGTCTGTATACTTGAGGACCTTGCAAATACCAACTTCCAAAGTACTAGATATACAGTAGCTGCTTAATAAATAAATGTTGTAGTTTTTGTCCCTCAAAATAAGGAGAATAATTGTCCTTTGTATATATTCTTATACTTTAACAATTTCTTAACTGTATCGGTCCCTATCAGTGAGTAGGGATCTCTTTCTGTGGAAAGTATTTTATTATAGTCTCATAATTTTTTGTTACTTATATTTTTTTCAAGGTGACATTTTTACAGTAAATACATTTAAAATTGTCAACACCTTCATCTGACTCTACTTTATAGTCCATGGTATTTTTAATGGAGAAGATATTCCTTCTATAGGTCCTGAGGGAGAGAAGAATGGTCTGCTAAATGAAGGGTTTGCATTGAGATATTCTTATTTCTATTTTTTGTTTGTTGCTGTAAAAAAACCTATTTCAGATAAAATACTTTCCCTGCTTCTGTCTTTTTGCTTTCATGCAAAGTATCTTTCTTTGATACATGATTCTAAAAGGCAAAATTCAGTAAATAATAATATCACCATTTGTGCTTTTATGATGTCTTGAATACTTTTCCAAAGTTCGATGCCATAAAATCATGAATTTCTTAATTTCATTCCATTATAGTACAGAATCAAAATTTATTCATTTAAAAATAGATCAAAATGTTTTTTTTTTCTAACATTAAAATAAAAGAAGTTGAGGGGAATAGACGCTTCCAAAAATGGCAATGTCATAAAAGAGAAAGAAAATCTGCGAAATTGTTTCAGATTAAAGGATGCTAAAGAGATATGACCATTGACAATTAGAGGCGATATATGACCCTAAAGTGGGTTTTGCACTACATGAGAAAAATACTCTAAGGAACATTATTAGATCAACTTAAAATTAAAACATAACAGTAGGTTAGACAAAAGCACTGTACTGACATAAATTTATAAAATTGATAACTGAACTGTGGTTATGAGAATATTCTTTTTTTTTTTTTGCAGTTTCTGGCCAGGGCTGGATTTGAACCTGCCACCTCCAGCCTAGGGAGCGTCCTACTCCCTTGAGCCACAGGCACCACCCTATGAGAATATTCTTTTAGTTTAGTTTTGTTTTTTTAATGCATGTATTTTATTATTCTTCGTTACATTATTTCCCCCACCCCCACCCCTCAGTGGTAAGACAGAATAGATTTACAGAAAAGAATACAGAAAACACTAAAGCCCCTGGTAGAGGGAGAGAATTCAAGTGGGGAGAGAGAAGCTCTCTCCATTCCTCTCCCGGTCTTTCCCCGTCTCCTCCTTTAGGCCTTTAGCCTCAGGGTATATATAGGTGTATGGGTTCCTTGGCCAGGAAACGAATGAAT